>VDFB02266192.1:0-43654 GCA_007258455.2 Sequoia sempervirens
TAAGCAAGACTGTTCTACATTACTTAGACACCAAATACAATGTAAGTCAATATGATCAGATTAGCCTCAACACTTTAGACCTTTCTTGAAAGCATGGATAGAGATCAACCCTTACAAATGCCCAAAAGACTAGAATATAAAGGGGAAGCAAGAAGAAGATGGAAACAATTGCAGACACATGGGTCCATCTGGGCCCTTGATTTGCAATTGGAAATGGCATCCTCAAGTTCCTTGTTTTGTCATGATTACAGGGTGGAAATGGAAGTAATTTCATTGAATACTTTGTTACTACTGGATCTTGCATGCAAAAACCTCTCATAAATGGTGAAAAATGACCTCTATCTTTTAGTTGCTTAGGGAGAAGAGGAGATTTACCCTTTATCTTTCACTAAAAAATATTTTGGTGCTAAAAACAACCCTTTATAACAAAAAGTTTTAGAAAAAGAGGAGAACAAACACAAAGACTCATACTTCAGAAAGATTAATTGAAAGAAATAAATGCAACAAGGGTTTTAAATATGGAATGCTGTCTAACATAAGAAAGATGCATTCATCTAGGGTTTCATGACTCAGAGATAAAAAATAAACTTATTATCTCATCCAAGTTGTATAGGGTAAACACATATATTAAATGAAAACATTTATATTCTTCATATGACAGAAAATATTTGCAGGAATGGTTGCAAATGACACATAAGAGTAATCTATAGTATAAAGAAATAGTACAAAGGCTCATAGACCAGTCATATTATTCTTATTTACTTAAAAAATGAATAGCTCAAAGCATTTCTTGTCCCTATACAATGAGAAAATCAATATCTCTAGAAAAGAACCCCTTTTACATTGAAAATTATTGCATTTATAACTCCTTCCCTTGTAATTGATCCATAACTAATTTGTATCCACCATCTTTTAGGAATTTATGATGTATTTGTAATCATAGATTGTAGACTCGACGAGTACTTGCCGAGCTTGCAAGTACTTGTGGGCTTGTAAATTGCACAAGCAACTTGCAGGTTAACTCGTGCTTGTGAAACAAGAAAAACTTGCTGAATTTTTCCAATAAACTCATCGAAATTCGTAGATAACTTGCTTGGAACTCGTCAAAACCCTTAGAAACTCATCAAAATCGTGAAAAGGGCAACAACATGGTGAAAAAATATGCCTAAAATGTGATTTTTGCATGGCTTGATGCCAAACGTGATTTTCGGCTTACGTTTTTCCGCTATTAAACCAAAGTTGCATGGACACGGATACGGATACGGATACGGGTACGGTATCAGATACGGATACGGCCATTTTTCAAGGCCTCTTATATGGATACGTCAAGATACGGCATTCATAAAACACACACATGCACACATATATAACATTCTTTTTCTTATTAGAGAAGATATTCATTACTTTAGGAGCAATATGCACATATAATTGCTACATATTTCAAAATAGTTATATTGAAACATAGTTTTATTTATCATTAAAACAAAATTCGAATACATTGATTGTCTGATAGAATCACATGCTATCAAAAATGTCATCACTATTCCCCTGAAATTGGAGATCTAAAATACTTAAATAAAACATATAAAATACTTAAATAATATAAAACATAAATTATTAATTTAATATAAATGGATTTATAAAACTCAAATTATTAATTTATTTTAAACCTAATTTTAAACATAAAAAATTAAAAAGTTTTTCAAAATTCTAATAAAATTATAAAATATTAAAATAATTATAAATTGACTTTAGAAAACACAACTTGTTAATTTATTATAAATGAATTTATAAAATAACAAATTATTAATTTATTTTAAACGTAATTTTAAATATAAAGAATTAAAAATTTAAAAATTAATAAACCTAACTTTAAATATAAAGAATTAAATTTTTGAGGCAAAGCTCTTAAATTTTAAGCGAATAACCTCAGCAAGTGATTTTAATTTTTTTCAAAGTAAAATTTGAGAGGAACGATTTTTATTGAAGTAATAAAATTGAGGCGGAATGATTTTAATTTTTCCGAAGTAAAACTGAATCGCACGCAGAACGCGACATTCGGCAGGACGCGACAAGCACCAGGGGAAAACATAGCTGGGAGTTTTCGCTGGCAGACAGATCGAAGGGCAACAACCTGAACCAGAAATGTCAAAAAAAAGAAGAGAAATACTGGACGCCATTCACACCTGGGCGCAATGAAGTCGGTTTACTCTTTTCGCAAAACAATCCACAGAAACTGCAAACGATATACAGATTCATGGCTTCTCGGGTTCTTATAGATTTTTAAATTAAAAAATCTCTAGTTTTCTGAAATGAATTTGGAATGTTACAGCAGCTATGGTAAGATTCGTTGCTGTTTTTATAGGCGTCTGAATCCCGGCGAATCAGGCACGGGCAGAAACAGAATTTTTTTTGGGTGCTTTTGGATACGGTATCCACGCCGTGCCAATGGCGTACCGTACCCGCATCCGTATCAGATACGCTGATACGCGTACCAGTGCAGGGAGACTGGCGTATCCGGTAACCTTGATTAAAACCCTTGACTTTCACCTATTTCAAAACACGTGAGCAATAGGGACACGGCGATTTATCCAGATATTTCCAATTTTCCATCATGAAACACAGAATAAGAATATTGTTAGTATATCCCAGTGTTACCCCAAGTTTTCGGGATGGGGACAGCAGGGGACGGTAGGACGCATCCCCAAGTTCTCGAGTTTTCAAGCCAATTTTGGGGACGGAAAAGGGGATGACTATACAAAATATAGGAAAATTTAAAAATATAGGGAAATTTTAAATATTCATATGAAAACATGGATAAAGCATGCTTATATACATTATAAAACGTTAGCATATAACATTTGTGTTCAGAATTCATTGTTAATACTCAATATGCATTTAGAATTCAAAATTCATTGTCAATATGCATTTGATCAAAGGCTACACTTCTGTCATATAGTATGATTTTTTGTATGATATTAAAAAAAGAAAAAGTATGATTTATTGACTGGAATATATATCATAAATTTGTGATCTTTGATAAAACTATTATCATATTTGAGTGAATATTATTGTTTTAAAAAATATCCCAAAAGGGAACATTACACAAGTGGACAGATTTTGCACACACTTAGGTATATATCTGAAATAATTGCTGGAACCACTTTGGCGCCAGATCTGGTTAACATAAGTTGTGCTAGAGTTTGTACCCATTTTCATCTAGTATAAGTAGTTGAACATGTAATGGGATCAGAAACTCTTACCTCCTATCTAGTCTACATGTATTCCCTTTCTGAAGGAATGGCTGTAAGGATTTCAGTTGTCATTCTTGTATTTTGAGACAATCTATGGATTTGCTCTCTTTCTCTTGACAAATGTGATGACTTCCTAGACTAAAAAGTTTTAACGCATTGGAAGTTAGTTTTGTAAGTATTTCAACTAATACTGTTTCACAATATTTAGGTAACCGTGATACTGTTGCATGATGTTAAAAAAACTGTTTTTCTCAAAATTATTGAGAGAACTGTGATACTGTGATACCTTGCTCAAACATGCTTTTCTTTTTTTCTTGCAGGATCAATTTGACTCCTTTTCAAGTAAGATACAGTTTCTCTCCTAGTTATAATAACAATAAAAAACACTGAAATATCAAACTTCCTTTGAAAATCACTGAAGTTAAAAGTACATCTCAGCATGGAGTGTTGTGAAAATTCTTTCAAATATACATCTCTTTATATTACAAAGATGATTTTTTTGATTCACCAGTTTTCTGTATGCAGATAATTCCACCATATCCATCTCTGCTAAGCGAAGCCTTAAGTCCCACATGGTTGAAAATGGGGCCTCATATAAGAGAAATCTAAACGATGGCAGATCCTTGAACTCAAAGAAGGCAAATATAATTGGGTCACAAACTGAAGCTGGTGTTGCCTCTCACTCAAAGGTATCAGCCAACTATACGAAGGAAGAAATGAAAATTTCCAGCAAACCATTAGCAACTTGGTGTGAGAACAAGGAAAATGATGTTGTACCCTCAAAACATCCCATGGAAGTGCCATCTTTGGGGCCAAGTGATTTAAGATTCCATAGGAAATTTGGTGATGAAATTTTAAATACTAGGGCCAGAACTAAATTGAGTGGCTTATTATATCCAAAGAATGTTGCAAGTGGATGGACACAACAAGGAGCAGAAGCAGCAAGGGAACCATTACCCAAACAGGGAAGGAAGGAACTATTAAACTTGGTACAAGAAGCACGACAGAATTCTCAGCAACAGGCATCATCACTTTCTGTGTGTTCACGGAAACGAGTTGCTGCACTGCAGGGGAGATTGGGAACAGATGCTGTGAATAAATTGCACGTTTCACTTATTCCATCAAATTCTAATCCTCAAACATTCCCTAAGAGTTTGGGTGCTCTTCCAAATAGCACAGGTGTAGCCGTCAGTTTGGATTACGTGGTTTATCTTTTCAGCACTGACATGTGTTTTCCTTTGAGCAATCTTATACTTCTTGCTTTATAAACATGGATTCTAACCACCTACAGGGTGTCCCTTTAACATTTTTTTAAACACTATTCAATAAATTGTGTGGCAAAATAAAAAAGTCATATATAGTTTTTTCACTATTTCCTGTCTCTCACTCCCATTCTGGAAAAATTATAGAGTAACAATCTTCTTAGCTGGACCAAACTTTATAATCAGTCTTGAAGGTCTTTTTCTTAATGGAAGATGATCTGTTTGGGAAGCTTTGAACCCATTTGATCTTGCAGGTGTTTTATCAACCATTTAATAATTATGTAGTTGAAGTTCATTAGTTTCCTAGGAGTGTGAACAGTTTGAGTCGACTATGCAGTAATGTCATTCACCATTGTCTTTTCATGGATTATGTGAGTTATTACATAGGCCAAAAACTGATGTCCAACACAGACCAGGTAGCACTTGTCCAAAATATGAGATCCAATACCTGATAGTTATCAATCTGGAAATAGTACTCATAGGACTGTTATCTTTCCTGCACAGACACTTCCTCCATAGCCTTATATCAGGAAACTCTTAGCATGATAACTATGCTCAAGTTTCTTCCTATAAGCAGTTTTCTTGTAACCTACAGGAGTGTAAGTTCCATTTTGTAAATATGTTTTTGAATTAGTTATTCTATACAACGAATTTTAGCATTGGAAGGTGATGTTTCATTAGTTCATAAAGAGAATTAAATCTTTGCTATTGGCAACCAGGTATCCAAAAGTGTAAAAGAGATGGTCCATGTGTGGGAACAAAAGGCTATCGAGCTCCAGAGGTAGCTGTCACATTGTTTTCTTTCATGAAAGTTATATTATTTTTTCTTACCTGATGTGATTATAGTATTTGGAATTGTATTCTTGTTTCTCACCTGCATCTTTGCTACTCTGCATACAGGTGTTACTGAGATCATTACATCAGGGTCCTAAACTTGATATCTGGTCAGCTGGAGTCACGATGCTGAATTTTGTTGTTGGAAAATCACCATTTCCTGCTAGTAGCACTGACCAGTATGTAGTCAAATCATTTTCCTCTTGCAGCTATCTGATACATTGAACTTGTGAATCTCAGATACTGAAAAGGGCATCCATTACATAGCCTGATCTTGGTCCAAGATTTGTTTGATTTATGATAATTAAATGTCTCTCTTTATTGAAACTGTTTAAATCGAGTATAGGCAGAGGACCATGTAACTTATAAAGTATCATTGCTAGTCCAAGGCCAGTCAAAACCTCTTTATTGTAATAGACTAATAGTATCTATAGAAAACCTGATGCTTTGGTGCATAGGAAATAACATGCAAGAAGTGACCAGTTGCAGGAATTGGTATTGTAAAATAAAGAATGCAATTGGTTTTTAAGATTTCCTTAGCTAATTAACAATTTGAAGCCATGAAAATGCAGAGCTATAAAAGACATTGCCAATATGCGGGGTGTTGAAGATATTTGGGAACTCGCCAAGCTTCATGATCGGCAGCAATCTTTGCCACAGGTGCTTATCATTTTTCTAAAAGAGTATCAGTAGACAATTTTAATACTTTGCATAAGTTGCTCTTGATAGATATGGTGGCAGCGTGTCTATCAGTAGTTGCATAACACCTTAATCCGCTGCTCCAAATTTTTGTTATAATAATAAGAGACTTACATGGTAATTTGTATTAGTTCTTGGAAGCAGAACCAGTGTAGAAAGTTCTGTCTGTTAAATCAGAGGCAAGGCTAAATGGTATAAACTATGAAATGACATCTTTAAAGTGGCTGGCTGATGCAGGGCCTACATTCACTTCAATTTGAACATATGACCATAAAAGAGTGGTGCAAGAAGAATATCAAAAGACCAGAGTTTTTTGAATTCATTCCTATGTCACTGTTTGATCTTATAAAGAAATGCCTCTGTGTGAGTCCTCAACAAAGGATAGATGCTAATGAAGCTCTCAAGCATGATTTTTTCGCTCCGTGTCGTGAAGAATATGAGAAGCAAAGAACATTAAAGGAATCGAGTATGCTTTGAAGCTTATGTAAAGCAGTGGTCTTCATCACTAGAGTCTGATATCATCTGTATCATTCAATTGTCCTTTGAGTTTGGCTTGTTAATATTGCCATTCTAGGTGGAATATTGAGACTTGTGATTGTTGCCTGTTTGAGGCTAAACTTCAAAGCCTCGTTATTTTTCCTTTAAATTTCTGGGAAGCATATAGGCTTATTCTTTTGGGTTCAATGAAGAATGATGTTGCTTTTCAAAAGTAGTCTAAGTGATATTTCGCAAGGCCTTGATCATGTATCATATTGTACCATATGTAATTAGATTGAAATTTTAGCTACGTCTTCTAACTTGGATATATATGAAAAAAATCTCTATATACTGCACAAGGAACGACTTTTTTCGCCAATGATCTGAAAGGCAATCTAACTGCCTGTACTCTTTCGTTTCCAGTGACTTTCTTTTTCTAGAATCAAATATGTAGTCGCTCATGTGCAAATACAGTTTTTAGGGTTTGTCAATGGGTATGAATATCTTTCACTTTGTTAGATTGCTCTCTTCTCCTTGTTTGGAGACTTCGTTTTTCCCTTTGAGATTTTGGGTTGTAATAGAAAAAAATCTTACTAAATTTGTTGGTCTATGGAATGAAAAAGTGCAACAATTCTATTTTCCAATGTACTTCTGTTGTGTATTTTAATGCCCTTGGATAAACTAGAAACAAGTGGCGGCGAATCTGTTGTTTGTACCTACAATACATGCTACTGTAGGTACTACTGTGTTTGCATTGATAGTCAATGTTTTTGGATGTTTTAATAATTTTTGCGTTTTATTTGAAATCCTCAGTCGTTAGAAGTTGGAAAAAAGCGGGCTCTGCAACTTGGGTCACTCGTGTGCGAGTGTTTGGTGGTGGGGTTATCTCCAGCCCGTGGAGGAGGCACGATTTCTCATCATTCCGCAGGAGTACGAAGGTTTCACTTTTTGCCGCATATGCTTGCTCGGCTCTCTTTCGTCCGTTGTGGGTGTGACTGCGGCCTTGTGCCGGCTGTGGTGTCTTGACTTAACCGCATGTGTGTTTTTTGCGGGGTGTTCTCTTGTTGATGGCAGCGGATACGGATCTTCGGATGGATCCTCTAATATGTCGTCCAAATCCAATGGCAATGTGGAGGTGCCTAAATCTTTCCGGGACGTCGTCGCTAGTGAGCGAAGCCATCTACCGTAGGGTGCGAAGTTCAAGATTAGAGCTAAGTTCAAGATTAGAGAAGTCGACAGAAGGCAAAGCAATGGAGAGCAAGAATAAGGAAAGCATACCCCGATTTCTCCATTACCCCGACTTCTCCATTGAAGGCTGTTCTTATTCCAAATAAAACTGTAGATGAGGCTATCTAACATGAAGATGCTAGGTTGGTTAAAACTACAACTTTTATGTAGCCGTCGATCCTAGTAGGGTTCCGACAAGAAATACATGGAAGAATGGTTTAACAATGTCTGAAAAAAGAAATTAGGGTTGCAGTTCTATTATTGTCGAATGATTCAAAAAGGGTTGTATGTTATATTTTTTAACAATCAAAATTCTCAAATGGAGGTGATAACAAAACAATTCTGGAATGTCGACATTGTGGTTTTAAGTGCCTTGGGATGGAACGTGGAGGCTATGGAGGAAGATGTGTTGGCCCTTTCTAGCCCTCGATGGATAATAATCAAATGTGTTCTGCCTCGCCTTTGAAAATTTGTTCTGCTTTTACTTGAGCCGTATGGAAATGTCTTGAAAGTCGATGACACCAAAACCCCACTCCCTCATTTTGATGCTCGTGCATTGGTTTCTTTGTTCCCGAGTATTTAATTGCCGAAGGTGTTGGAAATCAAATTAAAAATTGGGAATGTTAGCTATGAAATCAAAATTTTAGGAGGGTTGAACACCTGCTATTTATGTAGGCAGGAAGGCCATATTTGAAGGAATTGCCCTCTAATAAGAAATAAAACCAGTGCCAAAACCACTTTGGGGTGGGGGTGGAAAAAACAAAATACAACCCTCTGGTAATGGAGGGTAGGCGAATAAAGATGTAAATGTTGAGGTTGGTATTGAGGAACATGACCCTACCTCGCAACAACTTGAAAGATTTAATCTCACTAATTCTAAAACCAACATTAACAAAAGAAATAATTCTCCGCGAATGGAGAATGGAGAGATAATTAAAAGTAATAAAGATGCTTTGTGAGTGGAAGATAGTTTATCTTCTCTCTTAAATGAAATGGACAACAATATAACAAAAGAAATTGATGGAAATCATAAGGCTGGAAAAGAAGATATTGATGAAGAACCCATAACAAGTTCAGACCAACTGAGAAATACCCCCAAGCTAAACGCTCAACAATTGGCTCTTCAGAAAATAAGGCAAACTAAGGAAAATCAAGACACTAACCCAAATCCGGGCAAAGAGCTTTACACCTTCAATGTTAAATATTTCAAAGAGAGCCAAATGGAGGAACCCCAATTTGAAATTGGTTCCATGGAAACAAGAAGAGAGTTGACTCTTCAGGCCTCAGAAGATGGAAAAGATCTTGATATTGGGGGTTGCCCTTCAAACTAGTTTCCTAGCCGAAATGAAATGCCCATTGTATGCTTGGATCCTGGCTTAGGGGCTACCCGACCGGATGGTGGGGAGGACAAACTGGATAGGCTCACCTCTTTTAATGCATGAAATTGTGGTCCCTAACCTGGTAGTGGATCGTGTTAATCCCCTGAGTGGAGTGGTTAGTTTTGATGGGTTTGCATCACCGTCAGGCATGGACTCTACAGATAAGCTTGGTTTGCTCTCTACTAAGGATACCTCTGAGGGAGAAGATACCCCCATAGAAGTCATTGTTAAAAAAACCATGAGATATAGGAAGAAAAAAGGTTTGGAGGCTAGCAAACCCCTCCTAGATAAAGACACAAATCAACTTTTGAAAGATAAGAGGAAGAAACTGAGTGGAATCTTGTCCCCTAATGCTAAAAGAGTGGAAGCTGAAAATAGATTACCTAAATGTTTTGACAACTTCAAGAGTGATAAAGGACCTCCACCCAGTGAGCAAGCTTAATGGAGCTCAATTGCATTTCTTGGAATGTAAGGGGGCTGGAAACCCCTGATAGAAAACATGTAGTTAGGATATTCTTGACACAGAAAAGACATTGATTTTGTCTTGTTACAAGAGGTTAAGGCCATCGGCTTTACTCTAGACACTGGTTTGAGGGTCATCTGGAAAGAGGCATCCCAGTTTGTGACCAAGCATGAGAGGCGGGAAGGGGGAGCAGTGATTTTGTTGGCAAACAAGTGGGCTCAGTTTGTGGATAGCTATGGAACTTCCCCTTGCAACCGAGCTGTCTGGGTGATCATCAAGAAAAAAACAATCTGTTTTGGGGTTTGTGCAATCTATGCCCCCAATGACTATAAGGAGAGGATCCTCCTCTGGAATTGGATGTGCACCATGCAAGACATTTCGTGGATCATTGGTGGAGACTTCAACTTTGTAGAAAGAGAGGACAAATGGGAGGGATCTGGGTTTGAATGGAAAGGAAATGAAAGGTTTTATTGGCAAAGAATGAAATCCAAGCTAAAGGTTGAAGATCCCATTGAAGGACAAAAGAAAGATAGACATGCCATTTAGTATACTTGGTGTAATTCTCAACAAGGTGGCTGAAGAATCTATTGTAGATTGAATAGATTCTACATTAGTAGGGCCTTCTTCTCGACCTCCCTGGTGAAAGATGGTTGTAAGGTTGAAGTCTCTCCTTATTCCCTCTTGGATCACCATCCAATAAGAGCCAAGTTTTGCCTCAAGAAGGGCGACCCTAAGTCGGCAGGCTGTGACATGGGATTTTGTCTCAATACCCGTCTTTTGAAAGATAGTGATTGTAAAAGTGCCATCATGTGTCTTAGACAGATCAACAAATGGATGCATTGAAACCTCTCTCATATTGAAAGGTGGACTTTAAACATTGAGGGTTGGAAAGCCTTGTTTCAAACTATTGGGAAAAAGAGAGCCGAGCACAACTGAAGGAAAGAGACTCTCCTCCAAGACAAGCTCCTACAGGCAGAGATTGATTTGCAAATAAATCCTAGAGATGACTCACTTACAAACAAGGTGATTATGGCTAAGAACTCTCTTAGGAAGCTTCCAAACACCAGGATCCAGGGTCTAAGAGTTAGAGCCAAAATAAACTGGCTTGAGAATGGGGATAAAGGTACCAAAATTTTCTTTAGATATATTAAAGAGAAGCAGGCCAAAGAGCAGATTGACCCGATCACTGTAAATGATTCCACTGTGAATAATCCTGATGAAATAAGGGATCAATTTTTTCAGTTCTATAAGAACCTCTTTTCCTCAAAAGGGGAGATGGAAGCTAATCATAAGGCAAGACATTATATTGAAGGCATTATCCCTAAAAAGGTTAATGCTGAAATGGTAGGGGAACTTGGGAAGGAAATTACTTTGGAGGAGATTAGAAAGGCTATCCTCTCCCTCAAGAATGAAAAATCCCTGGTCTCCCTGTAGAGTTCTACAAGACTTTTTTGGACTGGGTGTGTGAGGATCTCCTCGTGTACAAGGAAGCATTTGAGAAGGGCTCCCTAGGCAACAAGATAAACAAAAGGATGATCAAACTAATCCCTTAAGAAGGTGATAGAACCCTTGTCAAAAACTGGAGGCCAATAACATTGCTCAATGTTTCATACAAGATCTTGGCTAAGATTTTGGCAGATAGGGTGGCTCTTATCCTCCCTTCAATTATTAATTCCACCTAGACCGGCTTTATAAAAGGGAGATACATCCTTGAAAACTTGATCACCAGTTGGGAGGCTCTGAATTGGGCAAAGCTAACATGACATAATGCTACTATGTTGTTATTAGATTTTGAAAAGGTCTATGATAGAATTGAATGGGGTTTTGTGCTCTTAATGCTGAAGGCCTTTGGATTTCTCGACTCATTTTCTCACATGGTCAAAACCCTCTTTGGGGATGCAACTGCCCAGATAGAGGTCAATGGAATCCCCTCTCAAGAAATTTCACTTGAAAGATCTATAAGGAAAGGGTGTCCACTTGCTCCAACTTGTTTGTAATTGCTTTAGATGCCATGCATTGTGTGCTAAGAGAGAACTCATCAATTCCAAGAATTAGGGGTATTAGGCTACTAGATGATAATGGGCTCCTTAATCTTTAGTTTACAGATGATACATCAATCTTGTTAACCCTAAAAGAATCCAATCTATCAAACCTATTGGGGAAATTGGATATCTTCTATCTTGCCTCAGGGGCTAAAATTGCCCCCTCTAAATCTTGTCTCTTGGGTTGGAATGAGAAGCCCCTAGATTGGATCAACAGATATGGGCTCCAATGGGGTGGCCCACACAAATTAGTAAGATACCTTGGTATTCCCTTTGCTGTGGATCCCAACATCAAGGAAATGTGGCATTGGATTAGGGACAAGATTGAGAGAAAACTCATCAAATGGAATAGACAGTTTTTGTCCTTAGACGGGTGAATTCAAATCTGCCAAAAGATACTATCTTCTTATAGTATATACTTTGCTTCGGTGTGGTTCTTTAACTCTTATCAGATTAATGAGATACATAAGAGGATAAGGGCCTTTTTATGGTCCGATGGTAAAAGTAAAAGAAAGAAACATTCAGTGAAATGGGAATGGTGTACAATTGAAAAAGCCAAGGGAGGCTTGGGATTGAAGGATCTTAGGCTACAGAGTGTTGCCTTGGCTACAAAATGGGTGCTTGGGGCCCTAGAAGGTGGTGAGGCCTGGAAAGTTTTGATCAGACAAAATATTTTTAATGCTGTCCCCAAACATGCTAAATCTTGGAAATCTTTTCCACTCAGTGATATCCTTAGTAGTGAGGAAGCCATATTACTTGCCGGTTCAAATGTATTCAAAACTATTTGGAAGGCGTAGGAAGTGATGAAGATCCACCTCACCAACATCCACTTCATCTCAGGGGACAATGGGACCATTCAGGTTAATAGATTTATTTGGTGGAATTTGAAACATAATGGGAAACCCTTGGCCCTACTCCAAGGGTGTTCTGCAAGAGGATGGGCTCACAAAGGAATTCATTGTTTCAAGGACATACTAAAAGATGGAAAACTCAAAGACTGGAATGACCTAAATTCCAAGTTTAATATCCCCCTCATCAATTGGAGAACTTATTCAATCCTTAGAGATACTTGTAATCACTTGAAATTCCCCGTGAAATATAAGGCTAATAATGATCAATTCAAGGACTTCTAATGGCAAAATGGTAATAACATAATGAACTCAAAAGTCAAGGAATTGTATTCTATGCTCACAGATCATATTGACTTGACTGATTACTTAAATCAAACTTGGAAGTTTAAATGGAACAAGAATCAATGACAAGCAGTTTTTCAAACCAATTGGACCAAACATTTAGAGGCTAAATTGGCATGCTTTAGATGGATGCTTATAATACAGAAGCTACCATTCAAAACCAATTTTGATGATATTGATATTTGCAGTATCTGTAGAGTTCCGAAGACTATTAATCATATCTTTTTTTATTGTATTTTTGCTAAAGAGACATGGAAGCTATTATGTGATAAGTAAGACATTTGGGGGATTAATGAACAACCACTTCTGGAGAAGATTATTTTTAATCAAAATATAAAAATGGGGAAAATTGCTGCCTTATTTTGGTTATGCTTATCTTCTAATATTCTGTGGTCCATCTAGAAAGCAAGGAATGAGGATAGGTTTCAAGGGAGGAGGAGGATGCTTATTGAGTCTTATAGAAGACTCATATTTCACAATGTTGCTATGCAGGTCTACATCATAGTGGAGCTTTCAAAAGATAAATTATGGCACTATCTCGAGAACAGACAGGTCACAATAGATATTATGGAGGCAAGATATGGGAATATGTGGCCAGAGGGCCACCTAGGGGTGGAGGTTTTTTTGAGGGCTCTCCATGCTTTCAGACATGACATTGCAGGGAATCAGAGTAAGGAAGAGAACAAATGGGGTCAGATTGTACAACCTTTTGCTAAGGAGGCGGAAGCTACTGGAGCTTTGTTGGCAATGAGAAATGACAATGGACCACATGGGAACCAATAGTTGACTGCTCTTCAGAATCTTCATATCCTTTTGTTTTTGAAATTGATGTCTATTTGCACTAAACTGATAATATCTGTATATTATGTTTTGAAATCTGATGCACATGTTGATACTTTGATACAGGTTTATTCTGGGCTTTTTGACCTCTCACAGTTGAGGGCCTTGTTGATTTTTTGTAATAGGATAGCCTAGGAGGGGATATATACCTGATGTACTCTACTTTTGATTTTTTGTAAAGGGGGGATACCCGATACTATATTGTAATGGGGGGGCCTGAAAGTGTTGATATTGGACTGATCTTTTATACTCTTTGAACTGTATCTTCTGTTCATACTATACTTAATAAAAAAAAGAAAAATCCTCAACCTCTCATGGTTTGAACCTATGTCTTTTACATAAAAGTTCTGTCTCTACCAGTTTGTACAACCAAATATTATCTAGATGCTATGAGCACAAGCTTTGTTAGCATTTTTCTACTACTTTATATATAATTATTATCTTATTATTTAGTTCTACTACTTTATATAAAATTATTATCTCATTATTTAATAACTATATTTTATTTAAAAACTATAAAATATATTATGCCATGGGTATGTGTTAGCATTTTATTTTGCATCTTTCAATACCACTCAAAACATAACATATGTGTGTGGTAAAATTATTTTTTGAATTAGAAGGGGAAGCTCCAATGCCATGGTTACGTGTTAGTGTTTTAATTTGCATCATTTATTGCCACTCAAAACATAACAGATGTGTAGTAAAATTGTTTTTTTGAATTAGAAGGGGAAACTCCTTGTAAACAACTTGAATTTAAATAGCATGTATTTATTATTTAAAATTTGTATTGGTGTCTTTTTAGGGTGGTTCATAACTATCAAATAAAATTCAAGGTGTCTTTTTGGATTCACTTAGGATAATAGATTGATATGCACTTTTATTTAAGGGAAAAGGTTTTTTGACTTTTTGGTTGGAAGCAAACACTAAGATTATCATGCTTGTGATAATCAACTAAAGACAAGAGATAGAGTAGTGCAACTTCACATAAAAGAAAGATTTGATTTAATAATATAGACTTGATGAATGAGAAGAGGGAATCACATACAAAGCAACTAGACCCACTTCTTTGAGACTTGCAATATAAAGTTTGTAGTTAATAGAAAGAGCAGTTCAATTCACTTCATAGACATACCTCAAATGTTATGAGTTAAACACAATCATTGTATTCACAATTGCAACCAACCTTTCAATGATATTTAAGCGATATTTGATTCATAAAAGCACAGTAACGTGACACATAACACTCCAACAACAATTTATAGCAATATTTTTTCATAAAAGAAGCAAGATGGGCGTTATTAAACTCTATTGAATTTTAAATCAACAATTACTAAACCCTAAACTAAGTGCCAAAGCAGTTATTTATAAGGTTTCAATGTGATTTTATTGTAAATTATCTATGTCAGATTGAATAAATTTGAAAAAATACCATCCAATGCAAAAGAGAGCAATGTGAGTATTAAACTAGCTTTCTAATGTTTTGGGCTCTTTGTTATAGGCAAGGCACATATTTGTGCAGTTGGTTGTCATTTAAGCTTGTTGGACGATATGTGATGAACATTTTTCTTTGTGTGAAGGCTTCAGAACAAAGTATGGACATTTGTCAAGTGACTTGTAGGATAGACATGATGGTTTACATATTCTGCCTCTGCAACAACACTCTTACCATTCTCTCTGAGGAAACTACTACTGATATAGGGATAGGTGACCACCCATTAGCATTGCTGAGCACAACTTTTGTAAAAGATTAGTAGCAACAACACTCTGTTTAGGATTTATGGTAGAGGCAGAAACATGCTTCATCTTGATGAATATTGTTATTCATTACACCATCATGTTCCTTTTTAATGCATCAACATATGTTGAATTTGAGTGCATGCATGAAAGTATTTTACCATTTGTCATTTGAGCATTGATTTCATTATTTGAATGTGCATGGATCTAGATGAATATGCAATGGTGCACTATTTTTTTGATGTGCTTTTGCTCAATGGTTTAGGGAAAATTGTTGAAAAGTAGTTAACTTAGCTGTAGTTTTAAAAAGACATTTTAAATCCCTTATTTGCAGTAGTAGTGAATACAACAAGACAAAAACTTAACGAATAACCAAAGTTGAATTTTTGTCACATATTGTGATTACAAGTGCCTTTGTGGACATATGCAAAATATAACAAAACATACAATGTAGGCGAACTATTTGGAAAAATGTCTCAAAATAATGGACCCCATAAGCATCATTAAGTGAACCCATAGACATCAATAATTACAATACATGCACAAAATGGTCTATGCAAAATGCAAAACCATACATGGTGCATCTGAATTGTTTAACAAAATGCTTGAGAGAAATGCACTCTTATGGAATTCCATAATTGCTAAACATGCATAAGGTTTGTTGAGAAAACCTTGGAAGGTTTAAGCTGCCTACGTGAAGTAATAAATGTAGTCTCATGGAGAAAAGCTTTCAACACTTCGAAGCAAATGTAATTGATAGATGTAAATTCCATATTTTCAAACTCTATGCTTTTGTAGTTTATAAATACCATTTAGTACATATACTGCACTCATTGTAGGTCATGGGGTTACATTTCTTTTAGGCATTTTATAAAACAATTCTTGTGTGTTGTATATGCTTTTACTTTTTGTAAACAAAATCAACAAGGCACTTGTAATTCTTAGGAATTAGTGCATGACATATGAGTTAATAAATAATAATAAATAATAAATTGACATATTACTGTTCATTTATTAAATATATTTTAGTTGTTCCAGGTAGTTTAGGTATTTGGAAGTTGAAAGATTTTATAAAGCCATTGAATGTAATAATGTAAATATATTGAAAATGACAGATTGATTGTTGTGTTGGAGCTCTTTTTTGGTCTAAATTTCAATATGGTATTAGAGCAGGTTTCTCATACGTTTTTGTTTTCCTTCCATTCAATCCCCATTTTTTCTCCAAAGTGGAATATACAATGGTGATGTAATGACAACCATGTGCAACAACCATTGTTTTGCTTGTCCACCATTCTTACATTTTTTGCCAATAATTTTGCAACGTATAACATGTGCAAACTTGTTGACATTTGTCACCCATCTTCTCCTCTCCTTTTTGTTCTCTTTCATCATCATTTTTGCTCTATTGTGTTCATTTTCACATTAAAAAAATAAATTTAAAAAGGGTATCAAAGTAAGTTTTCTAGACCTCTTTGTTCACCCTCCACTCGATTATCCTTCCCTCTCCAAAGCGGTTCATAAAATGATGATACAATGATGACCATGTGCAACAACCATTGTTTTGCTTGTCCACCATTCTCATATTTTGTAAACAATAATGTAGTGTAGACCATGTGTAAATTTGTGAGATTCACCATCCATTTGCATTTTCTTTTCTCTTTCCATCTTATGGGCTCCTCATTGTTTTTAACTCCATTTTTATTGGTAGTCTTTTTATACAAAAAAAACATTTTTAATTTTTTTTTATACCTAGTTTAATTTTTGGTTGTTTTGTTGTTGAGTTGGAAAATATCACATCCCATGTTTAGTTGAGTGGGAAATTAAATGGCAACTCCATTTGCTACATTATGGGCATTAAATTGGAAAGAACAAATTTATGATGTATATGGGTAGCTTGGCGTCAATTGCAACACTGTAGATAGAGGTATGCCAACCTCTACAAATTTTAGTTCTTGAAGGATAGGAGATGGCAAAAGAATGAGTGTCCTGATAGATGTATGTGCATCCATCAAAGCCTACCGATACTATAGAGTCTAAACTAATGTATTGTAAACTTGGTAGAACCTACACAATTCAAAGGTTTATCTGACTGAACAATCCACTGAAAACTGCAAGACTACATTAAATTGTCAACCCAAGGTTTGTAAACTTGTGATGGTGCAACATTATACATGCCTTCAGCGACTCAAAACTACTTAAGCTACCCTATCAAAACTCACAGAATTGCAAAACTGTAAAATACATAAACTAGAACTAGTTGCTATGGGTACCTACAACTTAGACTGTAATTGAACTATTTCTAATCAAATGGTACTATGTCAACTCAAAAATGATAAAAAATAATGACTCAACTAAATTAACCTCCAAAGTACTACTAGTTAACCATTGCATGCATATTCATAAGCATTCATTAACAATAAGAAAAATATGAGATTCTAGTTAACTTGCATATAGTTCATGAAGTAATGATAAATGAAAAAAAACTATTAAATAGAAATGAACAATTGAAAATGAAGTGAGGAATAGTACCTTGAGTAGCCTGCTCAAGTAGTTGTTCTCACTTTAATTGAACCCAAATCTAATTAACAGATTCTATGCATCTTATAAGATTAACTCCATTCATTTCATATCATGAAGATTACACAAGATCTTTCCATTGATTGTATTCAATCATTCTGAATATTCATCATGTATTGAAACTGAAAATAACCAATAACATAAAAATGAAAAGCCAACTAACTTATCTACGAATTCAACCAACGACTATATACAAGCTTGAGGGAATCTTATTTAAAGAAACAACTTAATTGAAATCATTAACTCCACTCCTAGATATTAGAGCGTAGAGTTAAGACTAATTTATTCAACCTATAACTGAAAAGGAAAAATAATTTTAATAGGACTAAAACTTTGTCAAAACAAAATTGCATGTAAACATACAAACATTTGTTAAAATCCTATAATTAAAGGAGTCCTCTTCTTCAACGCTTATTAACTAGTTATAATAACACACGTTCAACCTTCATCAAGTGCCTTTAATCAACAATCATCATGTTCAACTTAATATGGAACTCCCCTGTTTTGCTGTCCCAGTCTCCTTTTGCTGCAGGTTCATCCTGTAACTGCTGCGTGCCACAGTTCCTCTTTGACTGCAAAAGGTTAATTCCACAAAGTATGTATACAAGACTAACTATCACAATCAAAACATAGCATTCCATCAACATTTCATACATATCTTCATATAAACCATACAATACTAGTATATTATAACCATATTTCCATCATTATATTTTAGATTCAAGTCTGCATAATAGATATGAAAGGATAGTATAATATAGGAGCATTGTCTGGAAAGTGTATCTAAAAGTGTCTCAAAATATGTATGAAAACAATAGAAAATGAGCTATTATCTTGACCTATTAGATACAAGAAGCTTGTGAGGAAAAAGAAGGGGTTGATTGTGATTGCTCGGGCATACAAGTATGCAAAATATGGAAGTATAGATGAGGCACAATAGGTTAGATAGAATACCTCCAAAGTAATGTGTTCTCGTGGAATACTAGGATTTTAGGATATACACGAGTTGATTTGTTT
The DNA here is from genome assembly GCA_007258455.2 of Sequoia sempervirens. NCBI lineage: Eukaryota > Viridiplantae > Streptophyta > Pinopsida > Cupressales > Cupressaceae > Sequoia > Sequoia sempervirens. The sequence goes on from VDFB02266192.1 coordinate 19,002, forward strand.
AAAAGGCTTTATACAAACTTTCAAGAAAATGCAATTGGTAGGAGTAAATATAAACTCCACAACCTTTGACGAAACCCTTCTTTCCATCCTACGCATTAAAGAGGTCCAAAAAAATACTTGATACAGATTGTTATCCATATGATCTCCTCCCCAACACATACACGATAAGAAGTCAATATATTCCAATGAAATGGTATCTTGTTAGGAAATTTGGACCAGATTTACATGTATGTGATTGTCAATTGGCAAAAAGGGGAAACACATGCAAACATGTATTGAAGATTTTAGATCTCCTAAAGAGAAACATGACAAATGAGCAAGATCAAGTTGCTAGTAAGTCATTTAACATTTAAGTATTATATTTATATTTTTAATGACTATTATATTTCTTCTTGAAACTAACTAAAATAATTTTATTGAATTACAAATGGTGTTATTCCATTGGTTGATAATGATGAGGATGATGTCAGAGGAAATTTTAATTAGGAGAATAATGCCACTAGTATTGTTGATATGATATTTATAATAAAAATATTCGATGATTTTTATGGTTCTTAAAATTTATTCAATGTTTTATTTGTAATATAGATTATTATATTCCATAAGAAGATCAAGATGGGATTGGGGTTGTCATTGACAAAAACCAAAGAATTGGTAAATTTCAACATCACTATGTTATTAATGAAATGTGAAAAGATTTTTTTTTTTGAACTTAATCTTTATTATTTTTATTATAAATGGTTGTAAATGATCTGATGCTTCCAATGATAACTTTGAAAATTCCATTGATTATTTGAATTCAATACTCCAAGATATACCAACATGAGTAGATCAAAAACATATATTTAGTCAATGTGTTGAGAGATTTAAAAAAGATCTTCAAGCATCTCTTACTTCTTCTAGACTTACATCGATCCCTATCTCAGAGGATATGCTTATGAGATGAATATCACCATGGTTTAGTCCAAGAAAAATGTGCAAATGCTAGTTTATTCGTCAAAGAGGCAATACCATCCATCAAGACTTGAATGAAAGAGTTGAGGAACATGAAGAATTTCAGTTCCCCTCCATAGGTGGTAGGAAGCAAAAGACAAAAAAAGGTCTCCAATCGTTCAGGCATAGCAATACAAGAAGAAAGGGTTATGATTAGAAAACAACATAGTGAGTACATTTATTCAAAATTATTTTAGTATTTTACATAAAAATAATTGTTTCTCTTACATCACATGTTAAAAATATGCCATTATAGGTTTGGATGATCAAGACAATAATAGAAGATGTCGATTTCCCTTCTCTATTGATCTAAACCAAACAACAACTGATGAAATGCAAATTATTGATGGTAATTTTCCAAATAGTAAATGTATTCATTCATTAAATGAGATATTTCCCAATTCCTATTTCTAACCATTTTTCTATAATTAATCAAATAAATAGCAGCTACAATTCATGAAACTCAACCATCAATGCTTAATGTTATACTCGATCAGACATTTCAAAAAACCATTCCAAGTAATTTAGAATTTTAATATTATTTTGATTAAGTATATATTTTACTATTAGACTTAATGTTGTATCTATGCTGATTTATAATTAAATACACATGTCATTGCAAATTTAGACGATCAACAAAACACTGGGCAACATAGGTTACCATTTTCTATTGATCTTAACGAAACACCAACAACAATGGATGCAATGCAAACTAGAGATGGTAAATTATAAATATATGAAATGATTTTCTAATAGCTTTTAATGTTTAATTTTAAAATCAATTTAATAACTAAACTATTTAATTTACAGGTTTTGATGACATTGCAATGAAGGATCATGTTCAACACTATTATGGATAACCAATATAGTTTACTATACTTTCAACATATTATATATTTACAAAATTGGCTCATGGTCTAATTATAAGAAATATCACCAATCTTGTATGTCTCTTACAAATCTGAGGGTCCTACCTCATCCTTATACTTATTCTCTACAGGAGTGGCAACATGGATAAACCTATTATTAAACTCATCCCTGGAGAATTTTGGAATAGTTCATGCTCTCTTTCTCTCCTTGGGTTGTCCCCAAATTTCTAAAAGCTTGTTCTAGTCTGGATTCTCATCCTCCACAACTATTTCTTTTTGTTTTAATATCTTTTCCAGCCATTCTAGGGTGATTGGTTTCTCTGTTTTTGCATATTTTTCTAGAACATCTTGCTCTAGTTGTTTTTTGGGAGGACTATCTCCAATTTTCTCTATATTCAGATATTTTTTAAGGCTCTTCAATTATTTGTGAAGTTATGTGATCAAAGGATAAAAACACTTGGTATAAGCAATGTGTGTCCTTACAAAATATTTGTCTTGTTAATTTTGTCATCTTTCTAGGAACTTCTCTATCAATGTCCTTCACATGTTGAAAAAAGATATTTATTAAGACATTAGAGACGACAACTTTAAAGGTTACTTAAAATCAACCAAGATAGAACTAGTAGAATCAATTCCAATAAATAGACATCATTGCTTTAAGCATTATATTCTTCTTCCAATTGGGCACATTGTTCCTCCAATTATATCATAGCATCCTTTGGTTTGAGACTCCTATTAGGTCAATGGAGAGTGTCCTCTCATTAGTTTTGTAGAAATAGAAAATACTTAATTTATATACAACAATGATCTAGAATCATAAGAATATTATGTATTTAGTTGTCTATTGTACATTGCAATTTTTTTGATGGTATTCATTCTCTTTAGAGAAATCCAAGGTTGTAAATATAAAGTCCTATTAATATGATACAAAAATGTGTAATTATATTCATCAAAGAGAACCCAATATAGACTCAAACTTCGTAAGATTCATGAGGACAATTATTTTTTTTAACCTCAACTTTAAATTCATTTTTCAACCATAAACTTAGAGGTAAATTTGAGCTTATTTTTTATGTCAATAAACATGGTTTGTTAGGCACACAAGATCTCAACAACATGGCAAGGCTTGACACAAGTTAATATTTTTTATGTACTTCATTTTTTCTTTCTTTCAAAATGTGTAGATGAAATGTCACTTTTTCTATTATCCATATTAATCTATTATAATGATTAATGGACAATAATATGTTAGTTTTAAATTTCATAAATTAAATTTCAAACAAATGACTCCATGCTCCACACTAAACTTGAAATGGGATGGCAATTTCTTCCCTATCAAATGAAAACTATGTGACGATGAGATTCTAAAATGCCTTTGATTTTATTCCTTAAGAAAATTTATAAACTATGAGAAATTTCTATTACCCACTTGTTAAAAGAACTTCTTAAATGAGAGAAAAGACCCCATGGTTTAGTAGGACCATAAGTTTCAAGATGAAATATTTTGATAGTAGTACAATTTTTTAAGTAAAACATGATAAAATAACTTATTCTAAAAGGCTTATGTTTGTGCAAGAAGTAGGGAATACTATTACACAATATTTTATCAAAAGATGATATATATGATTGGATAATGTTATTGACAAGTTTAGGATCATTTTAATTTATATATTGTACTATTTTTAAATATGTACAAATATAAATTAATTCAAAATACATATTTCCCTCCAATAGAATAATGTCAAATAAAAAAATTATTTTTATCATAAAATAATCTTATTAGTTATTTTTTTTACATTATTTGGAAATCATATGATATTTATAGACCTTAAACATAGACATAGAGAATTTTTAAATGCTGTAAATATATTTGGAAAAGGTTGTAATTTTTTTATGTGAGAGAATTTATAAACACAATAAAAAACAATTGAAACATGAATAACAACTTTTATTTTTTATATTTTAAATTAGAAATTTTTAGAGATTAAAATAAGTTTTCTTTCATTTTTAAGTGCCAAAACAATTAAATTTTAACCATCAAATAGATTTTTACTTCGTGCCATGGAACTATAGGCAAGACCTTGATCTTAACTAGTGATGATTAAATGTTTTGCTTGCAACAAATCAAAATTCATTAATTTTTTATACATTATATTTTAATTTTAATACATTTATTTTAATTTTCTTAAAGGTAAATGCACGATTTTTAACTTTTCAAATTCTAAAAATTTAATAACAAATTAATGTTCCAATATATTAAGTTAATGATTTTGTTACTCAGCATAGGGTAAGTGCATGGATCTGCGACACAATTTTGGCTCTTAAGATGCCACTTTTTTTTCTTCTTCATAAAATCAACAAAATCTGATTTGCACAAGAAAATGAAGATAATTACGCTCAAAATTTCAAGATGTAGCAAGAACAAAAGTTGAAGTGCTCTGAGTCTAGTTTCTAAGCTACTAATTATTTTTGAAATTAATGAAGATTAAGGGTCTCAAAAAGTGGGGGGGGGGGCATGTTCTGTTATTAAAAAAAATAGCGTAGTGCCTGAGGGATCCCCCCTTTTTTGATTAACATTTTTTTAGAATTTCAAAAATATGAATGGTGAGAAATTAGCTAACACCATGTAGTTTATCCTCATTCTTTCAAATAAGTTTTTTAATGAATATATAATATTTTATGAATTTTCAAAGTGGACACATCCTAAAAAGTATAAATTTGAGCATGCTGGCCCCTAAATTTTTTGAAAACTAATTGAAAATTGATTTTTTTCCATCATGTGTAGAACGGAGTCTACTTTTAGAAAATGTAATTTGTTTTGCATTTCAATGAATGAGTAAAACTCTATCCTAAAACTAGCACATGTTGGTTTTTTACCAAAAATCAAGGCATTTACAATAGAAGCTATGGATCGAAACCTTAACTAAATCAAAACAAAAAAAGAATTATATATTTAGATAGCTAAGAGAGAGGTTAACGCTATCACAATTTTTTTATAATCTTGCATTGAACGACGTGAAAATGAGATGGGGAGCACAGACGAAAATATGAGTAAATTTGGCACCCTTTCAAAAAATCACGTCTTTTGCATGAAATAGTTGTCCAAACCTTTGGGTTGGATGCCCAATGCAAAATCCAACCCATTGGGTTGGTATTTCCCAATGCAACCTATTTGGCGCATGCCAAATGGGTTGCTTCATTTGGCGCTCGCCAAATGTCATTCATGAATTTTGGAATTCATTTTTCTAAACTCTTTGATTTTCTCTTTCTATTCTAGGGAAACTATATACATGAAATAAAAATTTAAGTATAAGTTATATTTCATGTATATAGTTTCTAGATGCTTGAGAGTGGTTTAAGATCTATAGGACTTATAATGAAAATTCTAATTTTTGGATGATTTTAATTTTTTTAGTAATCAACATGTCAAATTTCAGTAATCAGGAGGTCAAATTTCATCTTTCTCTCTCTATCTCACTCATTTTCATCTCTTATTCTCTAGACTCTCTCTCTCACTATCTCCATCCCTTTATCTGACACTCTCTCCCTTGAGCTCAAGAACTACGTCTCTACATGTCCATCTCTCTCCCTCTCTAATATCTATCTCCCTCCCTCCCTCCTTCCCTCTCTACATTTCTCTATCTCCCCTTCCCTCTCCTTTTATCTCTATATATCTCTCTCTACTCTATATCACATCTCGATTGATTGTCCGCGGATGAAAAGATGGCGGATCTGACGATTTGCAAGTTGATGACGGATTTTAAAAAGATCGACGGACTTTGATTTTGATGGATCGACTGATCCTGATTTCTGATCGACCGCGTTGATTTTATCTGACCCGACTTTGATCTGATTGATCGATTCTGGATTCCTGATGCGCCTTTTGATCTTCGATTGATCCTGATCGACGCCGATCCGGATTGATCCTGAGGATTGATGCCTGATTCGACGCGTTGAGTGACGACGCGCAGACGGATTGAAAGATCGATCTGATCGGATTATCCGCAAACGTGTCGACGATCTGATCTGGATCCGACTTTGATTTTGTTGATCTGCCGGATCGCCTGATCTGATTTTTGATCGACGCGTTTGATTGACGGATTGAGTCGCCCGGATCGCAGTTGATCTTGATTGATTGATCCGGACGTCGATCGCGAAAGATTGACGTTGATCCGGATTTAGCTGATCGCCTTGATGACGGATTGATTGATCCTGATTTGATGCGCCTGGTGACGATGCAAAGATCTGCAAAAAAAAAAGATTTTTGATCTTTGATGATCTCGACGGATTTTGAGCGGATTGATTTGACGCGGATTTCGGATTTGACGGATTTCGATGATTTTGTCGCTTTGATTTGATCCTGATCCGACTTCGATGGGATTTATCCGGACTTGATTTTGATCCTGACGACGCTCGATTTTGTTTGACTTTATTTCTGAAATTTTGACGATGGTTTTGACCGGACCCTGATCTCGGAATCCTGATTTTTGATTTCGAGATTTTCCGGATTTCGGATTTCGATTTCCGACCATCTGGACGACCCCGAGTCGAACGAACTTGAGCCGATTTCGCTGATTTTTAGGATTCTTCGATCTCGATTTCGCCGATTTCGGATCTTTTGATGATTTATTTGATAGGATTTCTTGATTTCGGACTTTTGACAAGATTTATTTTTTTTTCGATTGATTCTTTTATTTAATCTTTTGATTTTCTTTCGATTTCCGGACCCCTGAATCCTGAACGAGACCCCTGAACTTTAATTCGAATCCCGATTGAGCGATTTGATTTTTGAGTTTTCCTGACCTTTTCTTTTTCTGACGCGCGACGATTTTGATTTTCCTGACGGACCTTGAACTCGGATCTCGAACGAATCCCGACCCGATTTCGACGATGACTGATATTCGATCTTTTCACTCTTCTTTGTGCCTTGACTTCCGACTTTAAAGAGCGGATCTGGATCTCTGATCTCGATCCTGGATCTCTGATCCTGATGGACGGATTTGATCCTGATGGATCCTGACCGGATCCTGATCCCTGATTTTGATTCTTTGATTTTCGATTTTTGATGATTTTGATTTTTTCTGACGGATTTGATCCCTGAATCCTGAATCCTGGATCCTGATCCTGAACTGGACCTGCTGGATTTTGATTTTGTTTCGATTTCGAAATGGATGATTGATTCTTTATTTGATTTTGATTTTGATTTCGATTCTGATTGATTTCGCAGTTGATGGATTTTGATTTTGATTTTTCGGATTTTCGATTTTTCAGAGATGATCCCGGATCTGAATCTGACCGGAACGACGCCGACGCGATGACCCTGATTTTGATGCCGATTTTTCTGAGACGCGAGCGATTTATTTGATGACTGATATTTCTGACTCCTGGAACGAACGAGATCTTTGATGACGGATCCTGGATCTCTGACGCTTGAATGCGGATTTTGATTTGATCTGAACGATGGATTGATGGATTGATCTTTTGATTTGATTTTGATTTTGATTTCTGCAGCGGATGATCTTGAGGATCCTGATCCTGATCCGGATCCTTGAATCCCGAACTTCCCGGAATCCCGGACGGATGCGATTTTTGTTTTGATTTATTCTTCGATTTTTCGACGGAATCGACGAATCCCGAATCGAACTTGAATCCTTTATTTTACGAGACTTGATTGATGATTTGATCTCGATTTTTTTTGAGTTTTTCTTCCATTTTTCTTTCGATTTTTGACATTTTGATTTTCCACTTGAATCTCTGATGATTTCTGGACTTTATTTTAGGAAATTTTCTTTGAGGACGATTTTTCGAGTCGCGATGATTTTCTTTGATTCTGGAGCCGGACTCTGAATCCTGGAACGAGACCCCTGAACGAATCTCGGAATATTCGGGATTTCGGATTTCCGGACGATTCGACGATTTTTCGATTTCCTTCTTCCTTTTCGACGACTTCCGAGATTTTTATTTGAATCCCCGAACTGAATCCTCGAATCCCGGGATTTCGATTTCCGGACGATTCTTCGATTTCTTCCCTTCCCCCCCAATCCTCCCCCACCCTCCCCCCACCCCACCACCCTAACCAAACCATAAACCTTGAACCCTCTACCTTACCCTCAACCCAATACACTCTACCCTTTACCCTCTACCCTAGTCCCTCAACCCTCAACCCTATACCCTATACATTGGACCGTCAACCCTAATACCTCACACCTATACCATAAACCATCTACCCTCATCCCTAAACCCTCAACCATAAACCCTTAAACCCTAAATCCTTAAAACTTCTACCCTTTATCCTCAACCCTCAACCCTAATCCCTGAACACTATACCCTCAACCCAATACCATAAACCATCAACCCTATAGGTCCTCAACCCTACACCTTCAATTCTCAATCCTATACCATATACATTAGATCCTCAAATCTCATCTATATTTGTCCCTTCTCTTCTCTCCTTATCTCTATCTCACTTCTCCCTCCATCTCTCCATCCATCCTTCCATCCATCCCTCTCTTCCCTAATCCCTCAACCATATACCCTCAACCATTAAACACTCAACCCTAAACCTTAAACCCTCAACCCTCAACCCTTAAATCCTAAACCCATAAACCCTCTACCATCAACCCTAATCCTTGAACCCTTAAACCCTTAAACCCAATTAAACTCTCTAAATCCCTCAACCCTCATCCCTTTATCCCTCAACCCTTAAAACCTCAACCTTCAACCATCAACCCTTAAACCCTAAACCCTCAACCCATATACCCTCTACCCTATATGTTGGACCCTCAACTCTAATCCATCAACCCCATACCCTTAACCCTCTACCCTCAACCTTAAACTCTTGACCCTCAACCCTTAAACACTAAATCCTTAAACCCTAAACCCTTAAACCCTCTACCCTCTACCCTATACATTAAACCCTCAACCCTCAATTCTCAACCCTCAACCCTTAATCCCTCAACCCTCAACCCTTAAACCCTAAACCCTCCAACCCCTTATACCTTCTACCCCATATATATTGGATGCCCTCCTTCAATACTTCAACCATATACCCTCAAACCTATACCCTAAACCCTCTACCCTCAACCCCACACCTACCCTAAACTCAATACCCTAAACATCAGCCTATATGTCCTCCAACCATACCCTACTACATTGGATCCTCAACTCTTATATCTCTCCCTCCCTCCTCCTGCCTCTCATTCTCTCTATCACTTCTTCACGGATCTCTCCTCCATGTCCCTCCCTCTACCCTAATCCCTCAACCCTATACCCTCAACCCTTAAACCCTTAAACACTCAACCCTAAACCCTATACCCTCAACCCTTAAACCCTTAAACACTCAACCCTAAACCCTAAACCCTTAACCCTTAAACCCTCAACCCTTAACCCAATGCCCTCTACCCTGAACCATTAAAACCAATTAAAATCTCTACCTTAATCCCTCAACCCTCAACCCTTTATCCATCAACCCTTAAAACCTCAACCCTCAACCCTATACCTTGAACCCTCAACCCTTAAACCCTAAACCCTCAACCCATATACCCTCTACCCTATATGTTGGACCCTCAACTCTAATCCATCAACCCTATACCCTCAAACCTCTACCCTCAACCTTAAACTATCGAACCTCAACCCTTAATCCATAAACCATTAAAACCTAAACCCTTAAATCCTCTACCCTCTACCCTATAAATTAAACCCTCAACCCTTAAACCCTAAACCCTCAACCCTTATACTCTCTACCCTATACATTGAACCCTCTACCCTAATCCTTAAACCATATACCCTCAAACCTATACCCTAAACTCTCTACCCTCAACCCTAAACCATCAAAAATAAACCCTTAAACCCTAAACCCTTAAACCTTCTACCCTCTTCCCTCAGCCCAATAACCTTTACCCTCAACCCAATACCCTCAATTCTCAACCCTCATATATTTCTATCCCTCCCTCCTTTTCTCTCCTTCTCTCTATCTCACTTCTCCCTCCATCTCTCCCTCCATCATTTCCTCCCTCTCTACCCTAATACCTCAACCATTAAACCCTTAAAAACTCAACCCTTAACCTTTAAATCCTAAACTCTTAAAACCTCTACCCTCTACCCTCAATCCTATACCCTCAACCCTTAAACCCTTAAACCAAAGTAAGATCTCTACCCTAATACCTCAACCATCAAACCTTAATCCCTCAACCCTTAAACCATCAACAATCAACCCTCAACCCTTAAACCCTAATCCCTCAACCCTATACCCTCAAACCTCAACCCTCAACCCTTAACCCTTAAACCCTCTACCCTCTACCCTATTAATTAAACCCTCAACCCTCAATTCTCAACCCTCAACCCTAGGTAGTTATGGAAACATAGGTGAGATAAAAAGTGATGAAGGGAGAGGTAGGTAAATAGAGGGATATGGGAGATAAATATAGGTAAAGAGGGAAGGAGACACAAGGATAGGAGAGAGAGAAGTAGAGAGGGGAGGGGGGAATAGGTAGAGATGAGAGAGAGAGAGAGAGAGTTGGGATATAGAGTGATGGAGGGAGAGGGGAGATAAAGATAAATAGAAGGGGAAGGAGATGTATATAGGGATGATAGATAGAGAGAATTAGAGAATGGAGGGATGGAGGAAGAGGAAAGGAGGAGATAGAGGTGAGTGTGTGTGAGGGGGAGAGAGAGTAAGAGGAGAGAAAATGAGGAGGGAGAGGAAGGGGGAGAGAGAAAGAGAGTAGAGAGGGAAGGGGGAGAGATAGAGAGTAGAGAGGGAAGGAGAGAGTAAGAGAGAAAGAGGGGGGAGGTAGAGAGAGGTAGAGAGAGTGGTAGGTAGTGGAGGGAGAGGTAGGTAGAGAGGGAAGGAGAGATGGAGGGATAGGATGGAGAGAGGTAAAGAGAGTGAGATGGAGAGAGTGGTGAGATAGAGAGTAGAGAGGTAAGGAGAGAATGGGAAAGAGAGATAAAGAGAGAGGGATGTTGGAGGGAGGGAGAGGTAGAAAGTGATAGGTGAGATATAGAGAGGGAAGGAGGGAAAGTGGGATAGATAGAGAATGGTGATTTAGAGAGGAGGGAGTGAGAGGGAAGGAGGGAAATTTGGAGAGAGATAATGGTGATTTAGAGAGGAGGGGGTGAGAGGTAGGGATAGAGATAATGGTGAGATAAAGAGGAGATATTGAGAGATAAAGAGAGGGATGGAGAGATAGGGAGAGGTAGGTAGAGGAAGGGAGAGGAGAGATAGAGAGTAGAGAGGGAAAGATGTAGGGAAGGAGACATAGGTGAGATAGAGAGGGATGGAGAGAGAGTGATGGAGGGAGAAATAGGTATAGAGAGGTAAAGAGAGATGAGAGAGAATAAAGAGGGGAGGTAGGGAGGGAGATATAAGTCCTGTGTGTGTGAGTGAGAGAGAGAGAATGGTGAGATAGAGAGGGATGGAGAGAGAGAGTGATGGAGGGAGAGATAGGTATAGAGAGGTAAAGAGAGATGAGAGATAGAGAGTAGAGAGGGGAGGTAGGGAGGGAGAGGTAGGGAGGGAGATATAGGTGTGTGTGTGTGTGAGTGAGAGAGAGAGAATGGTGAGATAGAGAAAAGGAGAAATTGAGAAAGAAAGAGGGAGAGGGAGGGAAGGACAATAGTGAGAGAGATAGGGAGGAGAGACAAAAATAAGGGGAGGGAGGGTGAGGTCGAGAGAGGGAGGGAGAGGAGAGATATAGATAAGTAGAGAGGGAAGGAGGGAGGGAGGGAGTGTTAGGGAGGGAGATAGAGGTTTTTTAGAGAGAGATAGAGAGGAGAGAGTGAGTGGGAGAAGAGGAGTATATGAGGGAGAGGAAGTTAGAGAGGGGAAGAGGGATAGAGAGTGAGAAGAGATGTAGGTGGAGGGAGGGAGAGGAGAGATAGAGAGTAGAGAGGGAAAGAGGTAGGGAGGGAGACATAGGTGAGATACAAAGTGATGGAGGGAGAGGTAGGTAAAGAGAGAGAGAGGGGAGATAAAGATAAGTAGAGAGGTAAGGAGATGTAGAGAGAGAAGAGATAGAGAGAAGTAGAGATGGGAGGGAGGGATGTAGATGTAGGGAGGAGATAGAGGGGTGTGTGTGAGAGAGAGAGGGGAGAGAGGGAGAAAGGGAGAGGGAGGGAGGGAGTGGAGAGATAGAGAGTAGAGAGAAGGAAAGAGAGAGAGAAAGATGCTACAACTTGTTGACTACTAAAATTTGACCTCTTGATTACTAAAATTTGACATGCTGATTACTAAAATTTGACTGTCTAAAATTTTTAAGATCTTCCAAAAACTAGAATTTGCATTATAACTCCTAGAGAGCCGAAACCAACACCCTAAAAATATATACATGAAATATAGCTTAAAGTATAAGAAAGTAAATTCCCATATGTAAATGTTTATTTCATGTATATAGTTTCTTTGACAGAGAAAGATAAAATAAAAGAGTTTAGAAAAATACATTCCAAAAGAGTTCACAAACATTCATTGCAAAATTCAAGCCATTTTGTGAGCACCGAATTTGGTGCTCTCCAAATTTGGCGAGCGCAATGTGGCTTGTTACGAGTTTTTTTGGAATTTGGCACCAATATTGTGTCATAGATCCATGCGCTTACCCCTAAAAACTGACTAAACACTACTCCCTCACAGTCATTTCATGTTCCTTCTACAACCAAGAAACCTTGTATGGATTAGGATGCTTACTCCTTTTCAAACTTAGTTTTTCTACCATTTCTTTAGCAACTAAGTTATCCGTACTACCACTATCAACAATAATCTTACAACACTTACCTCCAACTTTGCACATAGTCTGAAAGAGACTCCTTCTTTGAAATGGTTTCTCCATTATATCTGGGTTCACCAAAACTCTTCTCAACATGAGAGATTCACCTTATTTAGGGTCTCCTACTTTTGGGAATGCATCACACTCCTCATCCTCTTGTGCCAAGTGATTTCTTGCTACACTCTTCTTGCTACCTTCATGTACTTGAGAACACTCAAAAGCATGATGACCAACTTCTCCACACCAATAACGTCTAAATGGATACCTTTTGCTGCTGCCACCACTTCCTCTCGTTGATGTCTCCTTTTCTTTTATGTTTTGACCCCCTTCTTTACTCCATTTATGATTGGATTCATCCTCAATTTTCTTTCCTTTATTTCTGCTTGCTTGTCCCTTTTTAGCTCCAAATCTTCCCTAGCTTTTGGAATTATTTATTTGCCTCCTCATTAATTTCTCTTTATCCTTCATCACATATTGGTATGCTTCCTCAATTGTGGTAATTTTTAGAATACTCATCTTGTCTTGAATGTTAAACCGTAAACCATTTACATACCTAGCTACCTTCTCTCGATCAATTTCATGTCTTCTGGATCGAATGGTCAACTTGTAAAACTCCTTCGTGTAATATTTTACACTCATTTATTTTTGCTTTAATTTTTGCAACTTCTTAAACAACTCCATTTCATAATGTCTAGGTATGAATGTATTCTTCTACTTCATCACCATCTGGTTCCACCTCATTATTTGGGTATCTCCATCCATTTCTTGTTCTTTCTACAATCGTTTCCACCATAACACAACATGCCCTTTCAATTTCGTTTGAACTATCTTCACTCAATGTGGGTCTTTAATGTTCTCCAATTTGATGTACTCCATTTCTCCAATCCAATCGATTAGCTCATCTGGAATTAACATTCTAGAGAAACTTGGCAAATTCATCTTATTGCTCTTCATTGTTCTCGAAAGATCTCTTAAAAATATTTCTTGTTCGACATCCACTGGCCATTCCTCCTCCTCCTCCTCATCTTCTTCTCTTTTGCATTCTTCACCTTTGATTTCTTCCTCATCCTCACGTTATCTTCTTCTTTCTCTTCTTTCCCTTTTGTTCCCAACACCTACTTCCCCCTAGTTTTTGATTCCTTCAATTACCATGTCACAAAATATTTCAAGTACAACCTCTAACCTAGGTCTTCCTCTTCCTCTTCCTACTCGAGGCAACATCTCTTCCAATCAATGATTTTAGCTCTCAACTATTTGTGATTCCACACACACCCAGAACAATCCTTTCGAGCTTTGCACTTTTGTCACTCTCTCCCACAAATCTTGGTGGATAGTCTCCATGCTCAAAACTTCCTGCTCTGATACTAGTTTGATGCAAAGACTTCCCCTTGTTGCCTTAATCACAAACTTCTAGCAACATTAACTTGTTGTTCATGAAACAAAACTTCAAATGCTAAATAATAATCTGAATTTTAATTGATTAAATTCCCATAATATAAATTGAAATCTGCAGTGTAAATATTACAGACAGATTTACAAATAAAATCCTGTTCTCTCACATTAAAACTTCAATACACTTCATTAAAATTCCCACATATCAATCTTCCACACACTTTATTTCATTCTCATTTCCAATCTTCATCTCCTGTTCACACACTTTTGAACCTCTAGAGCACGCTAAACTCAGTTCAATGCCCTTCCTTCTCTTTTCCTGACCACGTACTATGTTCTCACCCTTAGATCTCAGCTCTTAGCACTAGCTCTCTCTAACTTACTGCACATTCTCTTTGACTGAGCCTTCTTTCCATAGGGTTCTCTTTTCACTCTTCTACGCCACACTTGCTTGGTGCTTAAGGAAACTCTTCCAACTTACTTTCTGTGCTACCTAAACTCTCATCCCTCCTACTCTCATAGGTTTTCCTCTTGGAATTCTCTCTCTGAACCATAGATTTTTGGGAATGAGGTTTATAGACTAATCTTGCACTCTTAGGATCTTTCACCTAAAAGGAGATAGATAAACCCCATCAAAATCTAGGTGGTTCACTCAAATTATGAAATGTATGATGTGATTAAGGATAAATGAGATAATCTAAATGAAACTAAATGAACTAATTGACTGATTATGAATGCAAAACCTAACAAATATGCAACGTTTGAAAACACAATGTGATATGCAAGCATGAACTAAAATATGAATGAATGCAAAACAAAATTGAAAAAGGCCGAATCATAGTGTACTTGGGAATTTGATGAAGAATCTATGTCCTGAATGTTGACAAAGATCACTGAAAATCACTAGTGGGACTCATTCGCCAGTGATGGCAAATCAATCTAGCTATAGGCAAAAAGTCCTTGAAATTAGTTTCTAAGTGTCAGAATCTAAAATCTGACAAAATATAACTTTCTAGCCTTAAGGAGAGACTCAATCAAAGCTAGAAAGGATGTCTTGCTGAATTTCATCACTCATTTCTAGTGTAGCTTGGATATCTTTGATGAGATCTTGAATAACCAATGACTTGTTTGTCATGAGTTCTTCAAATTCTATGTATTTCTCTCTGTTTGGTAGGATTGAATTGCTGCATAGAATTTGTAGCTTGGTTTGATCTATCTCATGCCAAATTTTCAGATCTTTTTCAAGTGAATCCAAACTTTGCTTGAAAGCTTCCAAAGTTTGATTCAATTTTATTTTTGCTATTCTGACATTGTTCAAAACTTGTAATGTCTTTTCAATCATTGGAATGCTTTGATCAATCAACTGTGTTGCCCAAGAATCAATTGCTTTGGCTTTTTGCGCAATTTTCTCCAATTGCTTGACTGATTCTTCAGAAGTGAAAGAAGTTAATGGATTAACCTGCTCTGAAGAATTGGAAATCTTCTGAATAACTGAGATGAGCTGTGAATTTTCTTCTTTCAGCTTTTCCTTCTTTGCCAAAAGTTCATTGTAACTATGTGTTAGAACAGTTACTGAATTTTGAGCGTCTTGCATCATACCAGCATGTGTCTGCTTGCCTAAATCCACTCTTGTGAATTTATAATCAGAAACTTGCATCTCTTCTGGTGACTTGTCTGCAAGGGGTTCAGCTATCTCTGCATACTTCATTTTATTGCTATCCACAACTACCTGTGAAACGGTTTTAGCCTTCTTTGCATCTTTTGACCTTGATCTCTTCAATTGCTGGAAATCAAATACATCTAGAGAAATTGCCTGTTTCTTTCTCTTTAGAGTGACTGAACTCAACCATGGAGGAAGATCCAATGTGTCTGTATTTGAAACAACAACCGTATTTGAAACAGCAACAGATTCATTTTGGGTCATGGTTGTCACTCTTGGAGATGTCTCAGTTTGAATCGCAACAAAAGCTTGACTGGATGGTGCATTATGATCAGCATTAGCCATCAAACAATCAAAGCTTGTAGTGGATGTATCAATTTCTGGAAGTGTTATCTGTGATGTGTTTGGATACATTGGATTAGCATCAAATACATTCTCCAGATTATCATGTATGTTTTCTATAGAAGCAGTCACCGTTGATGAAGTTGATGTATGAAGAGCAGCTTCAATAGGAGGAATGTAAACCGTTGAAAAGGAATCAATGTCGCTATCAAATTGAGACATAGGAGACAATACTGATACTGGAGCAGCATCAATATGTGGAGACATTATACTTAGAGTAGTAGGAGACTGAAGAACTTCTCCTTCTTGCTGATCGATGATGTGGATCTACGTCTCTCTAACCTCCTTCCCTTTTAATGTTGGTTCCTCCAAAGGTTGTTCTACAGCATGATTGACTCTTAGCTTAATCCTCGTTCCTGAAGAAGAAGCACCTTCCTTGGATTTATCTCTGACTTCTGATTTTAATCCAACAGGTCCAGCTGAATCATCTTCATTATTAACCCTAATTTTAATAGTTTTGACGCCTATACTCTTGAGCCAAGAGTTAGTATTCGCCAAGATTGACTGAAATCTGTTGAAGATAGAAATTGATTCTTTATTAGACCATTGTATTGCTGGAATAGAAGCATCAACAACTCTTTGTTCTTCATATTCTGGATCTAAAATCAGCCCGTCATCAATTACTCCTTCTAGAATCAGGGTCAGATTAAAATCAATAACCTGTTCAACTGTAAGCCTGCAGTAGTCCATTTTATAGATTTCTTTCTCTGTTCGGAGATCTGCCCAAATATCTTCAAGGCGATGCACATGAGTGAAGGCCCTCTTTATCTTGTCCTTCATGCCTCTGTAATCAAAATCTGCCCTTGCTTTGAATCTTTTTAACTTAATCTCCTGAATCTCAGTTTCCATAGCTTTCGCCTTTGAAGTGCTTGTCAAGGAGTATCTCCCAATCTGTAATGGTGTATGAGATGAGATACTCACTCCAATTTTATGTTGCACAGCTTGCCGTGCATGCACTATCATCAACTGTCTTGCCAGCTCCATTAGAATGATTTTATCAGTAGGATACCTCGGCAGCATGTATGGCTGATCTTCAAAACAGCCAACCCTCATATAAGTAAAAGTAGGAAATTGAAGAAAAAGGCAACCATATTCATTGACTTTTTTCCAAGCAACATCTGATACTCTGTTATTCTGCAAGTTCTTGTCAAAAAGGCACATGAAATAGCCAAAGAACGCATCTTGAACTCTTCTGTAATGAATCCTGCTAGGAATCAAAGGCAGCTGTTCATAGTATTCCCAAACTGGGACAAGAGATCTATCTCCAACGGTGGAAAGGCCTGGAAATTGCCTCAATGAGGCTGCTATGTAAACCAGATAGGAATTCATATAGAATGTAAGCGTGGTAGGAACTTGTGCAAGCTGCTCACATAAGCTATCACTGATTATTTCACCCCAGAAGATTGGGTGTTGTGCCTTTCTAATCACCACAATGAATTTGTACATCCATTTCTCAAAGACATTAGAGAATTTCAACCCCATAATTCTGCTCAAGAGAGTGATTATATCATTGATCTCTTCTTTGAAGTCCGATCGATACAGCTTGGCCCACCGAGACATACCAGCTCGACGCTTCAGAAGCCATTTGGTATTGATGTGCTGTTTACAATCTTCTTTTTTCTGTTCATAATGATCTAGAGCACTCTTCACTGAAATATCTGAATATATGGGTGAGTCTGAAACTCTAAAAACCCTATGAATGGTTTCTGGATCAAGCCTTATGACCACATTCCCATCATCATCTTTAATGGTTCTGGATTCTCTGTCAAAGTGAGCTGCGCACGCAAGGACGAACTCTGGTTCTAGGGCAGCAACAGGAAAAGAGGAAACCAAATGAATATGACTTTTAAACAGCAACTGCATATGATGAGAAGTTGATTTTTCAGCTCTCCCCAAAAACTTGGACATATCAACATGCCCAATCTCCGTGTCTCTGATTTCTTCAATGTTCGAGACAACATGAGAAGGAGGAATCTCATTCTGATATTTGTCGTATTTGTACTTCATCTTTTTGTTCGGTGGAGAAGAAGGTTCCTTCGTCATCGAACAAGAATCTGCAAGGCTGCGATGAAAGTTCCATAAGGTCAAGACATCATCAACGTTTACAGGTGTAGACATGGCGAAGGCTCAAACTCAGAATGGTGTTTGGCTGTTTGATGGCAAAAAATGAGCATTATAACTCATTTCGGGTTTTTGAGGGCTGATTGCGAGTGAAAAGGACATATGCTTTTCATGACAAATGAAAAAGTTAGATTTGCAACTTTGCAAAATGCAAGTTAAAACTTTTAAATTGTATTTGCAGTCAAGAGCAAAAAGTCCAATTTTAAGGCACTTTAAAGGTATTTCGAGATTTTGGAGGCCGGCTGCAAGTGAATAGTGAATGTCGGGGTTTTGAAAAGACATTGCAAGTTAAAGAACATTTCGGGATTTTAAAAGGTCATTGCAAGTAAAAGCAACAAACTTTTAGACTTGCATTCTTTATTGAAATTTTCAGCTTAAAATGGATGAGTAAAAACCCGAATTACTTTAGCAAGGTATTATCATTTTTCTTACTTCTTTTCAATTTTTCAAGAGAATAGAAATAGGATTATGAAATGGAAAGGTAAATGGAAGGGAAATGAGAGGAAATGAAAGGAGATGCAAAGACATGAAATGGTATGAGGGGAAACGCGTTTTTGGCATAAGAGCCACATTCATGAATGAGGACATATCTAAGATAGAGGGCATATAGAATGAATAACGCGTTTTTCAGAAGCTAATAATGAATAAATTTATGACGTTTCTGTATGGAGGTGAAAATGGGATAAATAAAAATGTATTTTTAGTGAAGACGAGTTGAATGATTGTCATTTTGGAAAGAAAACGCGTTTTTAATAAAGGCGTATAATAACAAATACATATATACAAACGATTTCTAAAATGGAGGCAATAGCAAATAAAATGCAAAAAAAGAAGAAAAAGCGTTTTTTATAAAGGCATTTTAGTGAATAGAAAATGTAGACGAGTAAAAGAAATGCGTTTTTTGTAAAAACGTTTTTAATAAAAGCATAAAATATTTACAAAAACAAAATACAAGAATGTAAGAAAGAAAAGAAACAAAGAAAACATACATGCAAGTAAGTTTGTAAATGAAAATGACGATGGAGTAACCCTAGGCGCGATTTGCAAACTCAGCAAAGAAAAAAAAACTTGAATATTAACAGTTGAAAGCCCGATTTTAAAGCTTCAGGATCGATAAAAACTGCTTGGAATAAGGAGGACAAATGGAATAGGACTCGAATAGCTCAGATCAAGAATGGCGTCAAACTTTCAGAAGTTCTTTGCAAGTTAGAATGACACTCAAAAATGAAATCGGGCTTTTCAAAAACAAACGCAAGTTCCCTTTTGAAAAATCGGGTTTTAAAAATGACTTTGCAAGTATTTTAAATAAATTCGGGCCTTTTTGATCACTTTACAAGTGAAATCAGGCTTTTATCATTACATTGCAAGTGCAATTAAGTGAAAATCGGGCCTTTTTCATGCTTTGCAATTAAAATAAAGAAAATCGGATTTTTAAGAAGTCACTGCAAGTAACTTAAAGGAAATCGGAACTTTTATAAACAATTACAAGTACTTTATGAAAAATAACTTGTAATGAACTTAAAAAGTTCCTATAATTGCAAGTGCTTCAAAAAGTTCCTATTATTTGACTTGCAGTGAAGCTCAAAAACTCCTACTTGTAGTGATGTCAGAAAAACCCGAATTTGACCAAAAAAACACTAAAAATGACTCAAAATTTCACGAAAACGGACGAGAATGTGTAAAAAGGGGTAACCCAAAGGATGATAGATTTAGAATTGAGATTCGCTAATCTTTGCACCTCGTAATACGTGCCTTAGAAGAGGAAAACTTTAAATTTAATCAAAATTTTGATTGGTTATCCCAATTTTTAACAAGTCAAAAATTAGGGACAACACCTTTTTCTAATCTAAATTTAACTAAAAACCGTAAATGTTAATTTATTTTCCATTTATTTCTTATAGCAGTATACTTTACATTTATAAATTGCTGCCCCCAGTTAGAAAGAATCCTTGTTGTAAACATGTTATCCTTGAGGTAAAGAAAGATGAAGTGATTTGTACACATAGCTAAGAAAACATGCACAAAAGTGCCTCCTAAAGTTGTGCATAAGGTAAAAATTCAATTAGAGACTTATGACCAACATAAAGAACTAACAAAGATGTAACGAGATGAGATAATAGCTATTCATGGAGACTCTTTGATTCCCCAATTCCCTAGATATTTGAATAGTGGCAGTTATAGTTTAATGTTGGGCCTAGAGTTCGTGAATCTAAATTACATTCATATATTGTATCAACACATTATTTCAAGTTTCCAACCATCAATTGAAAGCATAGGTTGGAATAAGGGCTAGCATGATGCACCTGTTGATGGGGGTTTTGTGACCTGAACCAACATTAGAATAAAATACTCAATGGAATATCCTACTCTCTCTTGAACAAAGTATCCAATGTGCTAAGCTAAGTGATCACAAAGTAAACTCCAAGGTTCCTGATGCGTATAGGATAGTCTCAGTTGGTTTGCTATGTTTTATCAGTATTTCAAGGGGGACTTACACTCAAATTATTGGTTCAATCCTTCTTCCTTTAAGACTCTTGCAACAACATTTCAACACTTTGGAATATGGAGATTGTTGTCTACGAGTGTTCAGATCTTACTACTGTCGATTTTGATAATAAAATAAAAAGGATAAGGGTTTTAGAGACTAGACTAATTCTAAACTATTCCTATGAACTCAAGAGACAAGTGTTGGATGGCGAAATTCAAACCTATCTTTGCTTTGCCAAGTACAATGACTACAACAACTAGACAAAGATGGTGAAATCTTCAAAGGGATTTACGAATGATATCCTATTACTCAAGATCATCATCAATTCAAACAATGAACATAAGTAATGGAGTTCAAGTTTAGTAATTTAAAAGTTCGGACTAACCTTGCACATCAAATTGAAAATCATTCAATTGAAAAAGGTACGAACTTATTTCACCATTATCAACACTATCAATCCTTCATTCATTGAAAATTGCTGAAAGTAAATCTATTTTATTGAGGAAATATGAAACCATGCAAGCTTTCAAACTAACAAATGCTCAACAATGAGCCTAATTATTATTTTGATAGCACTCTTAGCAACAATTTCACAAGTCTTTGAATAAATGAAATGAGAAGGGTTTATATAGGCACCCCAATTACAAAGCAACGGCCCAAATCAATCTAAGATCAACGGCCAAGATTATTTCCAGAAATCCTAACCCTAAAAAGCATAGCTAACTTCTTGGACACATGTCACAAGGAAGATGAGCCACTCGGAGTATGGAAAACACTGACACCTTGCAAGCTAATCAAGTAAGCAAGAATCCAAAATGCAATTCCCCTCTGCTTGCTCTCTGATTGCGAATGCAAGGAACCTTGTCATCACCAGGTCAAGTTCCTCCATTGATATGTTTAGTAAAGCATCCAGTTGCACTCCAATTACATCCAAGGCTTCAACACACTGAGCAAAAGTACTCTCCCTCTTACCTTCTTGCCTCTGAAAGTTATCCATAAAGATCAAGAGGGATGACATCATCCAACTGATTTTCATTAATAATCTCCATTTCTTCAAAATAAACATTTATCACATTTTCCTTTAAACTTTCCAAATCCAAACCATCTGTATCATGGGCCTCCTGTCTTGTCAATCCCTCAAGTGATGTGAGGATACTGAACTGCATCTTTCCAAGAGAGTTTTGCATACCAGCACATTCTTCTTTCATCTCATCATATATTTTCTTTTTCGCAAGCAAAGAACAGTACCATCTATTGAAGTCATAAGAAGCTCCATTATCAATAACACCTTCTTGGACCAACACTTGCATGGATATCTCCTTTAATGCTTTTAGGTGAGGAGTCACCTTGTCTTCTATGCTTTAGAAAATCCTCCCAACTCTCCTCCACCTGGCGAATTTCAGTTACAAGCAAAACTGACTTATCATAAGTTCGAACACACCTCTCCAGGAATTGCTCCACTTGCTTTGAAACATTTTTGATCCATCTTCCGGTTGCTTGGCTTGTAACTCTCATTGCTTCAAGGCTGTCAACAGATTCCTAAGGAAGGGAAGACGGTGGAATGAAAGCCTCATTCTCTTGCCTTAGTGGGGTTGTTATTTGCTGGATGAATTCTATTAATCTTAAATTCTCCACCTCTAATCTTTCTTTCTTCTCCTCCGTTCTGTCAAATTTTTCTTTGATAGCCCTTGAAGTGTCAGCTAGCTTATGAAAGTCCTGTTCTATTGTGGTTGGTCCAATGTCCAGTGTTGCAACTTCGTAATCCATAGGGGTAATTTGGTCTCTAGGCTTATCAAATTTTGGAACTGCTACCTGTAAGATCCTAGATCCTGTACCATCTCTAGTGATTTGAGAATACTTCTTAGGTTTCTTTGGTATCTTAGCTTTACCAATCCTTTCCAAGAAGTCTTGCATACTTTCAATTGGCTGAATTTCATTCACTAGCTTGGGCTTCTTCATTAGGCTTTCGATCAACCAATCTGGTACAGTAGATAATTCCATCCCATCTTCTAGCTGAATATCATCATTTATCCCCTTTAAGGTAGAAATTATCTCATCATCCAATTCTTCATTGGTTTCTAGGATCTCAGTACCTTCCATGTCTTCAATCATAAGCATATCCTCTCCTTCCAAGCAGTCTGTGAAGGTTTGTTCCTGAAGAGGTTCCAACTGTTCTACCTCTTGAAGTTCGGCTCCTTGTTCATGATTTGATTCACATTCAGCAATAGACACCTCTTCCATTACCCTGATGGATGGCGTGCTTGAAGATGATGGAGTTGCATTAACCTTTTGCTTCTTGAGCCCTGACTCTTCACTTACTATCTCTTTTTCCTTTGCTTGAAGATCTTCGGTCACTACTTTCCTTTTACTTGAACTTGGAAGTTCGCTAAGACCTTCCTCTCTTCTAAATTCAGCTGCTTCACCCCGACTTCCTTCACAGCTTAGTTTGGCGTAGGTAAGGGAGATACCTTCTTTTCTCAATCTGTTGATTTGGTGATCTACCCACTCCCTGGAATTAGCTATAATATCTTTCATTAATACATTCAAATCTGCCAACTCAGGCTGTGTCCAATTTGGCAATAAGATGGGTTTATTCTTTTCTTGTTCAAATTGGGGATGAACATACTCTTCGTTGTCCTTCACCTAGTCTGGAACAGGGAACAAGTCGCACCTCTTCACAAGATCTACTGGAATTCTAGACCACATCTTCTTTCTTACTCCATATTCATCTACTAAGTTGGACCAGTAGTCTTCTATTTGCATTAGATGAAGTGACTTCTTTCCATGAACTCTCAAGTACGAATCAAAATCTGACCTTGGTTTATACATACCCAATTTATAAAATTGCAATTCTGATTTAGCTGTCTTGGCTGCTTGCAACGAAGGGCAGACTTCCAACATCTTCCCTATCACAATAGGAAAATGCACTCCTTGCTTATTTTCTTTCTTTTGGACGGAATCCAAGTGAACCAACTGTCTTGCAAGTTCAAGCATGACCACCTTATCTGTCAGGTACTGTGGAAGTTTGTATGGAGCTTCTGCAAATCCGTGGATCCTCAAATATGTGAAGGTTGGAAATTGAATGAACCATGATCCAAATTTTTCCAGCAACGCCATAGCTTCCTTGGACAACCTCTTATGGATTCCTCCTTGAAGTATACGAGTGATGTACATGAGAAATGCATCACTGGTTATTTTGTAATTGTCTTTATAGTGCAATTGTAGCTGTGGGTAACAATCATATGCCTTGAATTGGTTACTCCGTGGCCCTACTTCTCCTTTGCAGATTAACCCTCTATACTTTGTAAACCGGGCTAGGATGTACACTATGTACAAACTCATGGAGAAGGTCTTTGTTTTCTCTAGATTTCTCAGATAGATATCAATATTGTCACTTATCAATTTAGCCTAATTTATCATTTCCATTCCCAATACAACTTCCGCCATGTATGGGAACATCCAAACTTCAAATAACGCCCCTTGAGGAGTACCCATAATTCTATTCAGCATATGGATCATATCACTATACTCTTCTTTGAAATCAATGCAAATCAGCCTCTTGGGTAACTTAGAGCTATGCTTCTTCGGTTCCTTGACCCAGTTAGTGTTGACTATATCCATACAAGCCTCCTTCGCTTGATCAAACATCACCTGTGATTCCTCTTAAGTTCTGCTCAACATTTTGTGACGACAAGGAATGCCAAACACTTCTCTAACTGAATCTTTAGTAAAATAAGCCAAAGTGATCCCATTAGATGCTTTGATGGATCGTGCTTGTGGATCATATCTTTTGGCCCATTCAACTATCAGCTCACTACATTGAACTGCAGGTGGAAAACCAACTGCTTGGTGAAGTCCACATTTGATCATGTTTGCCGCTATGGGCATAGGCATTTCATTTTGGGTGCCAAACATCTTTTCTTGTGCTAGATTACATTGAATTGTTCAAAGTTAGTGTCTCCAACTTT
>VDFB02266193.1:0-43806 GCA_007258455.2 Sequoia sempervirens
CCACAATACTTTAACCCTTGGAGCCTCCACAACTTCTTCAATTGTGACTAAAAACTATGGCTATAAACTTCCTATGAAGTAGTGGTGCCATTAACAGCTGGGGCTGTGACATTTCTGCACCTCTTTCATAAACTACCTGATCTCTTTTCTACAATCTCCTTGACTTGTTACTGACTTATGCAATAATAAACCTTTTCTCATCTGCACCTTTACTGGTGATTCTTTCTTTTCTGCTGCGATCCACTTCTAATTCTTTAAACAATTACAGTCTTCCCTTTGACCCATCTGTGGGGATTTTTCATGGTGGCGACAATACTTTGCATGTATTCTTCAATCACATGATCCTTCAACAATAAACTTGGAAATGATTTCTACTAACATGATGGAACTAGCAATACTTGCATTGGCTTTTCAAACTGCAAACTACTTCTTTCTCTTTGTTGCAGTTTCCTTCCATCAATCAAGAGGTAGAGAATATGAAATGATTGTAATCATCATAGAAAATGCAATGAATAGTATATTTAAACTTCTAATAAAAAATAAAATAATCAAGGAAAGATGCTTTCCTCTTTGTTATAGTGGCATCTTTCTATTTCTTTAGCAGCTGATCTCTTCTTTTCACAACCATGAGTTGTTTTTTAGAACTATCTAGTAATTTCTACCACCTCCATCCCCTCCAATTGTCTACATTAAATTCTCCAAATTCACCATCATCCACAATAAATTATCCATCTAGAAATATCAATAGTCAATGTCTAGGTTCTTCTTCCACTGTTTGCAGTAAAACTCTTCATCTAGAAATGTCGATGATAGAAGAGTCTAGGAAGAAACATGAAAAAGAAATTCCAGAGATTTGTATATTCTTCTAAGACCTCTATAAAAGGAGGTGGATAAAATGTTTAAGGCAATGCAATAAAAAAATGATTTTATTATGTTGTAGCACATTTTTATTTCTATATTTTTACTCTGCCCACCATCAGTGGTATCAGAGCAAGGCTATAGATCAATTGTGGCTCCCATATTGGAGCATATCATAAAAGAGATAAAAGTTAGGTTGTAGACCCATTTGGCATCGTAAGGAGGTGAAGACCCGATAAAGGAGATCATAGAGCTTGTAGAAGATGAAAAAAAGTTGTATTCTTGTTACTAAGGCATCAAAGGCACAATTAATTAAAAGAGCGCTTTGCAAATTTGATTCCAAAATTGCTGGAGTTAGTTAGCATATCACAAAGGGGAATTATAAAATCATAGAAGATCACAAAGGTCAGAGAAAGCTGACATTTATAAGTAAGGTTTTATTTTGAAAGAAGATCTAATTTGTTGTATTGAAAAGAAATCATAAGGTATGACATTAAGTATAAATCAACCTATAATACCAATATTTTTTGGAAAAAAATATGATACATGGGCTTTTAGAATGAAATTGGCATTTGATTCATGTGAATTATTAGACAGTTATAAATGGTTATACTAAACCACAAGATGAGTCTACCTTGAGTCTAGATGATTAGAATATTCTTAAAGAAAATAGGCAAAAGAATAAGAGGGATTTGTAGATCATTGCACAAGGATTGGATGAGTCAGTTGTTGGAAGGATTAAGCCAGCTACTACAACCAAGCAAGCATGGGACATCCTAGAGACGGTATATCAAGGTACTAGTAAGGTAAAAATTACTAGATTACAAGCACTTAGAAAATAATTTAAAAATTTGCAAATGAAAGATTCTGAATCAATAGATCAATTCACATATCGTGTTACAGATTTATTTTATCAAATAAGGTAGACTAGTGATGAGCTAACATATCAAAAGGTTGTAGAAAAGTTCTTAAGATGTTTGCCTAAAAAAATTGATGCAATTGTTGTGGTAATAGAGGAATCCAAGGATTTGAATAAATATTTTATAGATGAGTTGGTTGGTTCTTTGAAGAATTATAAAGAGAAGATAAATAGGAATGAAAATACCTCATTGGAGCATGCATTAAAAAAAAAATGACATTTGGAAGAGGTAGAGGAAGATGAAATCTAGGATTCAGAGGAAGAGGAATAGGAAGAAAGAAAGAGTCCAGATCCAAGAGGAAGGAGAAATCAAAATTTTAGCTCAAGGGGACACAATAACAATCAGGCATCACAAAGGTATGAAAAATAAAATGTGCAATGTTATCACTGCAAGAAGTATGGTCACTTTGCTAATGAATGTCGAAAGAAACAAGCTAATATGAGCAAGAAAAATGCAATTTTTTTTTAAAGTAATTTATGGTAGCTTAGGAAAGTTCTAGTAACATTCAGTTTTTAGATAGTGGTTGTAGTAATCACATGACTAGAAATAAAGAGTTCTTTGAGAATTTGGATACTTCAGTTAAAATAGAAATCAAATTGGGTAATGATAACATAGTTGAAGCCATGGGAAAAGGTGCAATTAATATGATAACAAAACTTGGTAAAAAGACTATTCTTGATGTTTATTTTGTACCTGGTTTAAAGCATAATCTCATAAGTGTGGGATATCTTATTCAAAAGGGTTATAGAGTTTCTTTTGATGATAATGTTTGCACTATATTTGATATTTCTCCAAGTAACATGGTGATTGCAAAAGTTGAAATGACAAATAATAGAATCTTCCCACTTCGCATGAAAAGTGAAATGATGGAGGAGATTGGAGCAAGTTTTAAGGCATCAAGTCAAGATCAAGCATGGGTATGGAATTTTAGGTATGGTCATCTAAACTTCAAAGGATTGTGTTTGTTGAAAAGAAAGGGAATGGTAAGAGGTTTACCCCTCATTGAAGCACCATTGAGTTCATGTGAAAAGTTTTATTTTGGCTAAGCAGCATAGAGAGAGTTTTCCAAAGGAAATGTCATATAGAGCTTGGGAACCTTTAGAGTGCATACAAATATATGTGGTCCAATGGAAACACCATCATTAGGGGGGAAGCATTTATTTTCTAATATTCATTGATGATTATAGTAGGAAAACATGGGTTTATTTCTCAAATATAAATCTAAGTCATTTGGAAAGTTCAAGGAGTTCAAAGCATTGGTTGAGAAACAAAGTGGCCTATCCATCAAGGTATTGAGATCAGGTAGAGGGGAGAATACAAGTCAAATGAGTTTTTGGATTATTGCAGGTATCATGGAATAAAGAATTAGTTCACTACAAGTTACACACCTTAGTAAAATGGTGTTGCAGAAAGGAAGAATCATACAATAATGGAGATGGCAAGGAGCATGTTGAAAGGCAATAATCTATCTAATGAATATTGGGCTGAAGCAGTTGCTTGTGCAATTTATATATTGAATAGGAGTCCAACAAAAATTGTGAGGGGCGTGATTCCAAAACAAGCATGGAGTGCTAAGCATCATACTATTTTTCATTTTAGAGTATTTGGTTGTATTGTATATGCACATGTGCCTAAAGAAACAAGGAGTAAATTGGATGATAAAAGTGAAAAATGAATTTTTATTGGTTATGATGAACAATCTAAGGCATATAAGTTGTTTAATCCTATAACCAAGAAAGTCATTGTAAGTAGAGATGTTTTATTCAAAGAGGAAGAATCTTGGGATGGCAATATAAACAAGACAATTATAGGTACAACAACAATACCATATGAAGAACAAGAAGATAAAGGCCAAGGAGAACAAGGAGAATAATCAAATGAGCAAGGAGGAACACCATCAAGAAGTCCACAAGGAGAAAAATCACAAAGGCAAGTTGAGCAAGGAGAATCATCAAGTCCACAAGTAAGTAATGACTCAAATCCCACACTTGCATCATTGAGACCAAGACTAAGAGGAAAAAAGACTAGAAGCTTGCGAGAAATAAATGATCAAGGAGAAAGGATAGATTTGCAATCTAATTTTTCTTTATTTTCCCACTTATCCTATATATTTTGAAGATGCAATTAAGGAAGAACATTGGATTAATGAAATGAATGATGAAATGGAATCTATTGAGAAAAATGATACATGGGATCTAGTCGATTTACCTAAGGATAAAGAATGCATAGGTGTGAAATGGGTTTATAAAACTAAATATAGGGAAAATGGAGAAGTCGACAAATATAAGGTAAGATTAGTAGCCAAGGGATTTTCACAAGAATATGGAGTTGATTATAATGAAACATTTGCACCCATAGCAAAAATTGACACAATTAAGATGGTACTAGCTATTGCAACTCAAAACAATTGGAAGGTCTATCAAATGGATGTCAAATCAACTTTCTTGAATGGATATTTGGAAGAATAAGTTTATGTGCAGCAACCACTAGGATACGAAGAAAAGGTTTACAGGTTGAAGAAGGAACTCTATGGATTGAAGCAAACGCCAAGAGCTTGGTATAACAGGATTGATTCATTCATGATAAAGAATGGATTCAGCAGAAGCACTAGTGATCCTACACTATACACCAAGGTCAATGAACAAGGTCATATTTTGATTGTTTTCTTATATATTATGATGATTTGATTTTATAGGAATTCTTTCTATATAGAAATATTTAAATCTGCAATGAAGAAATAATTTGAGATGATAGATTTGGGTTTGATGAAATATTTTCTTGGCATTGAAGTTACACAAAATGATAAAGGCATTAAATTATTTGTCAAAGTAAATATGCAAAAGATGTTTTGAGAAGGTTTATAATGATAAATTGCAGTCCAGTTTCTACACATGTGGCAATAGGCACAAAACTAAGTAGAGAAGATAATGAGGTAGATTTTGATTCAACTATATTCAAAAAAATGGTGGGTAGTTTGATGTATCTTATAGTTCAACTAGGCCAGATATAATGTATGGAGTTAGTTTGATTTCTAGATTCATGGATTCACCAAAGAATTCACATTGGCAAGCAAGAAAAACGTTATTGAGGTATATTGCAAGAACTATGAATTATGGCATAATCTATTCTACTTCAGATGATTTTCAGTTGATTGGATATACAGATAGTGATTTTGCAGGAAGTATAGATGATAGAAAGAGAACATATAGATATTCATTTCATCTTGGAACAAGTATTGTAGCATGGGCATCAATGAAAGAACCAATAGTGACAATCTCATTAGTAGAAGCAAAGTATGTAGTAGGTACATCAATAGCATTTCAAGTAGTTTGGATGCGAAGAATCTTGAAGGATCTAATGCATGAGCAAGAGGATCCTACTACAATCTATTGTGACAACAAGTCCACATTGCACTATCAAATAATCATGCTTTTCACAAGAGGACAAAGCACATTGACACTAGATATCACTTCATTCGAGAATTGGTCAACAATGGAGAACTCATACTACAACCTTGTAGATCAAAGGAGCAACTTGCAGACATTTCACAAAGGCATTAGCACAAGAAAAATTTGAGTATTTGAGAGAAATTTTGGGCATTTTAAATATTGATGTAATCAATTGTTGATAGTAGAAATTAGGGGGGGGGTGTTAGAACTATCTAGTAATTTCTACTACCTCCATCCCCTCCAACTGTCTGCATTAAATTCTCAAACTTCACCACCATCTGCAATAAATTCTCCATCTAGATAGTCAATGTCCAGGTTCTTCTTCCATTGTTTGCATTAAAACTCTTCATCTAGAAATTTTAGTGATAGAAGAGTCTAGGAAGAAACGTGAAAAAGAAATTCTAGAGATTTATGTATTCTTCTAAGACCTCTATAAAATGAGGTGGATGTAAATGTTTAAGGCAATGCAATAAAAAATTGATTTTATTGTTCCATAGCACATTTGTATTTATATATTTTTCCTCTGCCCACCATCATTCTTTGTCGCTGGATAGACTCTAAAAAAAATAGTTGCAACCAATTTCCTTTTATAAACTAGTGATTCTTGTTTTGCAACTTGAACAACGATCTAAACTCCTCACATTGACAACATCTTCAACTTCCTTGATCCTCTTTAACAAATTCTTAAATCTTGTTTGATGCTCTACAACGACCTTCTTCTCTTTGACTGGTGTGATTAGCTATAGTTTCTAATTTCTTTTGTCTTTGCAATGACTGTTTAAATCTTTCTACAATAAAACGCTTCTTTATTCTACGACCAACAACAAACAATGATATACAAAATTCACATAGGCTTTTCTACAACTTCAATTCTTCCCTGACCTTCTAGCTCTGATACCACATGTTGGAAAAGCAGAGGAGACAACATAAAATAGGAAAAATTACACAAAATTATTTAATCAAGTCTTAATTAAAATGATTACATATGCCTAATTATAGAGGTCTTAGACAAAAAAAAAAAACTAACTAACTGAAATATATCTGTCTTGCAACTAATATTTTAACCAGCTAATAACCTACTAGAAACTACCTAAATATTGTAAAAGTGGGAGAAATTACAACTCCAACATTGGAAGATGTAAAAGCTCTTTACAACATAGGAATCCCAAGTTCTTACAACTCTGTTAAGGAGCTTAGTCGAGATCAAATTCCTCTTTAGATGGTCAAAGGCTTGCTGAGCACACAGGATGAACTCGTCAAAAAGTTCCCACTTCCCCAAGTTTTTAAGGGTAAGTGACAAGTAATTTTTATTCAATGAGTTGTTGAATATTTTATACATTTTTTACTAGTATAGTAGTAATTAACAATATAGCTGATAAAAGATTATTACTGGATTTTTTGAGTACTTATGTTTTTTGCATCGATTTTTTAGATCACATTCAGTCATTCATCATCAAGAAGAGGAAAGTGAAAGTATATTACATGCAAACCTAGATTTAAAAAAAAGGAAGGGGTGGTGAGGTATAGAAAAGAAGCAAAGACAAAAATTATATTTTGGACCTCACTACCCCTGCCTCTTCTTTGTAAGTTCAGGTCTACATTCTATTCATTCACTTTCCTCTTTTTGATGATAGATCCCTAAATTGGAAACCTCTATGCATAAATCTTATGCAATGAATCCAAAAACACTCTTTTCCCTCACAAATTAATACCAACTAGTATACTTGATCCTAAAAATTTGATTTGAATTGATGTTTGATTCATAGCTATTGGACACACATGGATGAAAGATGATGATTTTGTATGACAAGCCCTTTCCGAGCTTAATCCCATGGCCATTCAGTGTCTGGAGGAAAGGAAAATAACTTTCCATAATGTTTTAAATGCATGCTTTAGGTCTTGATAAGTGTAGTTGAATATTGATTATGTTGCTCTGCACTTGGAATAGAGCTTTCCTCCCTTTGAAAACTTGGATGCTGACTTATATGGTCCTCCAGAGAGTTGTATATCCACACAACATATAGAGAAAAACTTGGAAGACCTTTCCATGCAACAGGTATGAAAAACTGTAGTTTGTAACATAAATCTCCTCACCCAATAGACTACCACTATGATGTTATGACTAAATGTGAATGATTTTATTAGGTTGTGGAAGCAAAAAGATTGATCATTTTGGATTATTACGATTTGTACATTCCCTACATTGAATGAATTAACAAGTAATAAGATTATCATAATATGTGACCTCTGGCACTCTCTTCTTCCTCACAGACCAAGGAATTCTTAGAGCTGTTGTGATCAAGTTGTGTTTGCCTCACACTAGTCTCACCCAAGCTGAAAGAAATGTTTATACCCTTTCCCAAGAGGGAGAAGAAGGCACTCTTTGGCTGCTCGCCAATGCACATTCAAAAGTTAACGATGTTGATTATCACTAGTTAATCAGTCATTGGTAAGATCACATTAAAACTAGTGAAGAATCTAATGGGGATACCATATTCATTATATTTATACAATTTTTTTGTCCTTGATGCACATGTCAAGGCTAAGAACTCATGCTGTCATTGAGCCCTTTGTTGGCAGGTAGGGGTACAACAATATAGAAATAGTGTTGTAACAGGGTGATGGACAGAACATAAAACATAAAACAAACACAAAAATTTGCACAAAGACAACATAATGTATGACAAAAAATATATTTATATATTCTCCTTTACTTTCCACAATTGAAAAATTACAGAGTACTAGCTTTGTTTTGCATTAACAAAATACATCACATTGATTTTGGACTACTATCCAATACTTGGTGCTTATTCTCACACCAATTTGAACCTAACTACACTGCTATAACTAGTTGTTGCTTTTGCAGAATATTCCCTACTATTGTCTGTTGTCTCCTTGTTCTATGTTGAACATTCCTTCTTCTTCTACTACTAAGGGTCTTCACTTTCTTTATGCAAAAAATGACTTACTAAAAACCAACGAATCCATTCTTCCTTTTTGTTGTTTTTTTTCTTGCTCATGAAATGAGCGCTCAAAATTTGAATTCAAAACTACCTAACATATTTATTTCTTGTAGGAAAGTAGGCTACAAGAAAGCTTATGTTGAGGTAGGTAGAAATGTCTGCTGAATCAGATTAAATATAATTCCAACACCCTTCATCATTTCCTCCCATAGGCAATTGAGCAAAATGCATCCACTTCACAAGCTATTACTCCCTCATTACATTGGTGCTATGGATATCAGTCAGTTTGGCCATCAGAAGCTAATCAATGCAGATGGTATTATCAAAAATGGATTCATAACCCACAGATACACCATAGAGTTTTCATCTAACACTTACAAAGACTAGAAACTCAACAAACAAGGTTTGCCTGCTGATCTCATCAAAAGGTACGATACTTCCTCTGCACTACTACCAAATTGAGTGGATGATAATATAAATAACCATGAGTTATCAAATCTATGCAAAGGGATGGTAATTCTAGACTCAACAACACCTCACAGACTTAGGCTTGTGATACAAGACTATCCATATGCAGTGGATGACCTAGAGATCTGGTATGCTTTGAAGCAATGGGCGATTGACTACTTGTCTCTATACTACAAGAGCGATGAAGCAATCAAACAAGACATAGAAGTGCAAGCATGGTGGAAAGAGGTAGCAAAGGTGGGGCATGTGTAGGTGGGTAGAGGCAGAAGAAAAGCAAACACAATAACTTGCTAATGTGCTGCTGCACCAAATTGTATTTGATTGCTTACCAAAAATGATTTGCATGAGCCTCTTATATAGAGGTCTTTGGAAGTATCTAGAATACATCACATTTGAAACATGTGTTTGGATGATGGTTTGGAGGTCAGTGGTAGAGATATCCAGAATATGGTGGGAAGGTTCTACATCTAATATTGCAGTTGGGAGAAGCTTCTTCATTAAATACATTTTTTGACAATTACATATCTTTGGTGGGAGAAATTAATATCTACCAACACTCCCCCCTAATTTCTAACACTAATTACATCAAATTTTACAATATTCAAATTTTCTCTTAAATATTCAAATTGTTCTTGTGATAATGCCTTTGTGAATATGTCTACAAGTTACTCTTTTGATCTGTAATCTTGTAGGATGATCTCTCTATTATTGACCAATTCTCGAATGAAGTGATAACTAGTATCAATGTGCTTTGTACTCTTGTGAAAAACATGATTCTTTGATAGTGCAATGGTGGACTTGTTGTCACAATAGATTGTAGTAGGCTCCTCTTGCTCATGCATTATATCCTTCAAGATTCTTCGCATGCATATTGCTTGACATGCTGCTGATGTTCCTGCCATATACTCTACCTTTGCTGATGAGATTGTCACTATAGGCCACTTGATGCCCATGCTACAACACTTTTTCAAAGATGAAATGCATATCCAAATGTACTCTTTCTGTCATTAATACTCCCTACAAAATAACTATTTGTATATCCAACCAACTAAAAATTATCTGAAGTAGAATACAATATACCATAATTCAAAGTTCTTGCAATGTACCTCAATAACCTTTTTCTTGCTTGATAATGTGAGTTCTTTGGTGAATCCATGAATCTAGAAATCAAACTAACTCCATACATTATATTCGACCTAGTTGTTGTGAGATAAATCAAACTACCAACCAATTTTCTGAATATAGTTGAATCAAAATCTGCCTCATTATCTTCTCTACTTAGTTTTGCACCTATTGCCACAGGGGTAGAAAATGGACTGCAGTTTATCATTCTAAACCTTCTTAAAACATCTTTTTCATATTTACTTTGACAAATTAAAATGCCCTTATCATTTTGTGTGACTTCAATACCAAGAAAATATTTCATCAATCCCAAATCTGTCATCTCAAATTCTTTCTTCATTACAGATTTAAATACGTCTATAGATAGATTTTTAGTAAAGATCAAATCATCAACATATAAGCAAACAATCAAAATATAACCTTTTTCATTGACCTTGGTGTGTAGTGTAGGATCACTAGTGCTTCTGTTGAATCCATTCTTTATCATGTATGAATCTATCCTGTTGTACCATGCTCTAGGTACTTGCTTCAATCCATAAAGTGCCTTCTTCAACTTGTAAAATTTGTCTTCATATACTTTTATCTCATAACTTGATGGCTGTTGCACATAAACTTCTTCTTCCAGATATCCATTCAAGAAAGCTGATTTGACATCCATTTGATAGACCTTCCAATTGTTTTGAGCTGCAATAGCTAGTACCATCCTAATTGTGTCAAGTCTTGATACAGGTGCAAATGTGTCATTATAATCAACTCCATATTTATGTGCAAATACTTTAGCTACTAATATTTCCTTATATTTATCAACTTCTCCATTTTCCTTATACTTAATCTTATAAACCCATTTCACACCTATTCATTCTTTATCCTTAGGCAAATTAACTAATTCCCATGTATCATTTTTCTCAATTGATTCTATTTCATCATTCATTGCATTAATCCAATGTTATTCCTTAATTGCATCTTCAAAATATATAGGATCTTGAGCAAATAAAGAAAAGTTTGATTGCAAATCTATCCTATCTCCTTGATCATAAATTTCTTGCAAACTTCTAATCTTCTTGCCATTTAGTCTTGATCTCAATGATGCAAGTGTAGGATTTGAGTCATTACTTACTTTTGGACTTGATGATTCTTCTTGCTCAACTTTCCTTTGTGTGTGATCTTGTGAGCTTCTTGATGGAGTTCCTTCTTATTCATTTGATTGTTCTCCTTGTTCTCCTTGTTGTTTTTGATGTTTTTCTTCTTGTTCATCATATGGAATTGTTGTTGCACTTGTAATTGTCTTGTCTATATTGCTATCCCAAGATTCTTCTTCTTTGAATACAACATCTCTACTTACAATAACTTTCTTGGTTATAATAGGATTAAACAACTTATATGCCTTAGACTGTTCATCATAGCCAATAAAAATGCATTTTTCACTCTTATCATCTCACTTCTTGTTTCTTTAGGAACATGTGCAAATGCAATACAACCAAATACTCTAAAATGAGAAACACTATGATGTTTACCACTCCATGCTTGTTGTGGAATCATGTCCCTCACAATATTTGTTGGACTCCTATTCAATATATAAACCACACAAGATATTGCTTTTGAAACCCAATATTCATTAGATAGATTATTGCCTTTCAACATGTTCCTTTTCCATCTCCATTATTGTACGATTCTTCCTTTCTACAACACCATTTTGCTGAGGTGTTTAACTTGTAGTGAGCTAATTATTTATTCCATGATACCTGCAATAATTGAAAAACTCATTTGACTTGTATTCTCCTCCTCTATATGATCTTAATACCTTGATGGATAAGCCACTCTATTTCCCAACCAATGCCTTAAACTCCTTGAACTTGCAAAATGTCTTAGATTTATATTTGAGAAAGTAAACACATGTTTTTCTACTATAATCATCAATGAATGTGAGAAAATATATGCCCCCCCTAATGATGGTGTTTCCATTGGGCCTCATATATCTGTATGCACAATTTCTAAAGGTGCCCAAGCTCTATACAACATTTCGTTTGGAAAAATATCTCTATGTTGCTTAGCCAAAATACAACTTTCACATGAACTCAATGGTGCTTCAGTGGGGGGTAAACCTCTTACCATTTCTTTTCTTTGCAACAAACACAATCCTTTGAAGTTTAGATGACCATACCTCAAGTGCCATACCCATGCTTGATCTTGACTTGATGCCTTGAAACTTGCTCCAATCTCCTCCATCATTTCACTTTTCATGCGAAGTGGGAATATATTGTTATTTTCCATTTCAACCTTTGTAATCACCATGTTACTAGGAGAAATATCAAATATATTGTACACATTATTTTCAAAAACAACTCTATAACCCTTTTGAATAAGTTGTCCCACACTTATGAGATTATGCTTCAAATCGGGTACAAATAAACATCAGGAATAGTTTTCTTACCAAGCTTTGTTAAATTACATTAATTGCACCTTTTCCCATGACTTCAACAATGTATCATTACCCAATTTAATTTTTGATTTAACCGAAGTATCCAAATTCTCAAGCAACTCTTTATTTCCAGTCATATGATTACTACAACCACTATCAAGAAACCAAATGTTACTTGAACTTTCTTGAGCTACGTGACATGTAATAAACAATGCCTCATAACTACTTTAAGAGAAATTTGCATTTTTCTTTCCCATATCTGCTTGTTTATTTCGACATTCATTTGCCAAGTGACCATACTTCTTGCAAAAATAACATTGAACATTAGACTTATCAGACCTTTGTGATGCCTGATTGTTATTGTATCCTCTTCAGTTGAAACTTTGATTTCTCCTTCCTCCTAGATCTGAATTCCTTTCTTCTCTTTGGTAATTATATCTTCCTCTTCCTCTACCTCTGAATCCAGGATTTCCTCTTCCTTTGCCTTTGTGAAATGTCATTTGTGTTTTGAATGCATTCTCCAATGAGGTATTGTCATTCCTGTTCAACTTGTCTTCATAATTTTTCAAAGAACCAACCAACTCATCCATAGAATATGTAGTCAAATCCTTAGATTCCTCAATTACCACAACAATTGCATCAAATTTTCTAGGTAAACTTCTTAAAACCTTTTCTACAACCTTTTGATCTATTAGCTCATCACCATTCTGCCTTATTTGATTAACCAAATCCGTAACACAATATGTAAATTGATCTATTGAATTAGAACCTTTGATTTGCAAGTTTTCAAATTCTCTTCTAAGTGCTTGTAGTTTGGCAATTTTTACCTTACTAGTACCTTGATATGTCGTCTCTAGGATATCCCATGCTTGCTTGGCTCTAGTGGCTGGCTTAATCTTTCCAACAACTGAATCATCCAATGCTTGTCCAATTATCTGCAAAACCCTTCTTTTCTTTTGCCTATTTTCATCAAGCTTTTTCTTATCATTTGGACTCAATGTAGACTCATCTTGTGGTTTAGTATAACCATTTATAACTATGTCTGATAACTCATATGAATCAAATGTCTTGATTTCATTCTAAAAACCCAATTATCATAATTCTTGCCAAAAAATATTGGAATCATAGGTTGCAAAACTTTTGATGCCATACCTTTGCAATCACTTTCTACAAATACTCTTTTTTTTTTTGGTCTATGATATTACTTTTTGAAAAACGACCTTAACAGCTACGGTTGACCCTTGCTTTCAATGCTCTCATTTCTCCCTTTATTGGCAGCTTCAAAGTCTTAGAAAAAAATCTTCGATCTTTGTAAAAAAAATGCAGCGATCTCTTTAACACTCCAACACTCTTCCTTGGCAACAACTATCCACTCGATCTTCAGACTATACTACCCACAGATCTCTCCCATGATTTTTCCAACCTGCTCTGATACCATTATGTAGGTGGGTAGAGACAGAAGAAAAACAAACACAATAACTTGCTAATGTGCTATTGCACCAAATTTCATTTGATTGCTTACCAAAAACAATTTACATGAGCCTCTTATATAGAGGTCTTTGGAAGTATCTATAATACATCACATTTGAAACATGTGTTTGAATGATGGTATGGAGGTTGGTGGTAGAGATATCCAGAATACGATGGGAAGGTTCTATATTTAATATTGCAACTTTGGGAGAAGATTCTTCATTAAATAAATTGTTTGACAATTACATATCTTTGGTGGGAGAAATTAATATTTGCCAACAACATGCAGACCTTCACCTGGGGCATGAAAGTGGATGGTATGAAATGGAGTCGGTGGAAGCAATTACCACCATCATCTAGGTTGCATCCGCTCATCACACGGCCGTTAATTTCAAACAATATGCCTATGGAGGGTATATGCCCAATCTCCCAACCATGAGTTCACACCTCATTCCTAAGAAAGGTACCTCTGAATACACATAAATGGTGAATGACCGAGAAGCATACTGGCTGAAATCTGTATCCACTCGGATGTAGGCCACCATGGTGATGAGAATGCTGAAGATACTATCCACTCGTTCAATAGACGAGGTGTATTTGGGATAGGTGAAATTATCTACCCTTGAATGGACCGACGATGAAGGGATCTCAGATGCCTTTGGCCACTTTTCTTCCACTCTGGAGAATGTGGAGAAGAATGTCACCGAAAGAAACGAAAATCCCAAGCTAAAAAAAAAGTATGGACTGGCACACGTTCCATACACTTTGCTTTATCCCTCCACTTTTGATCACTCTAAGAAAGGCGGATTGATTGGTAGAGGAGTCCCAAACAGTGTTTCCATTTAGATTTAAATCTTAGTTACAAATTTAGGGTATGTTCAGGATCATGATGGGCCAAAAAGTAGCGATATGATGGGTATGTGGCTAACAACTTTTTTTTAACCAAAATTGATAAAACGAAAAGAGTTTTTAAAGGAGATTCTCAACCTTCTACCAATACTATAAGATTAAAAAATATCTATAGCTTTCAAACAGTATCACATTTTTTGAATCCTAAACATGTGTCATATTCTATGCTTCACATACTATATAAGATTAAAAAAAAATTGAATTTCATGAAGTTTTGACCAAGTTAAGGTGGTCACACATACACGTTTTTATATTTTTTAAAAGTTATAAAAAAATCATAATTAATTATTTATTTGGAAAAAAGTTACAAAAAAATATGCATCACATCGAGACATGAGTCCTCTACTTATATTTAAAATCTTATAAAAAAATATTATCATTTTATTGCACGGTTAGGGTGGTCAGACAGACACTTACTTATTTTTCCCTGAAATTTAAGTACTACTGCAT
Organism: Sequoia sempervirens; assembly: GCA_007258455.2. Classification (NCBI taxonomy): domain Eukaryota; kingdom Viridiplantae; phylum Streptophyta; class Pinopsida; order Cupressales; family Cupressaceae; genus Sequoia; species Sequoia sempervirens. Next base: position 15,029 of record VDFB02266193.1, read on the forward strand.
TGAAATTTCAAATTTTCACCAAATAGATTTTATTTTATTTTTTAAATAAACCTAGTAGTTTAAAAACTACATTCAATTTGCTACAAATTCTATTCTTACATATTTTTGAAATAATATAGATAACTTATTCAAATTTTTACGTTAAGTTAACTAACTATGATTTTTCTAAATTTTTCGCCACTTAAGGGCCGCTTGTTTTTTCCATGATGATCTTGCACATACCCTTTATTTTATGGTGATGTAGGATGAAGACTTATGAGTTTAGGGCTGTTTAAGTATTGAATAATAATAATGTTGTTCGACTTGTGCTTGGATGTAATAAAGTTGCTTTCGTGTCTAATGTTATTGAAGTTGCTAGGGCTGTTCAAGTATTGAATAAATGCAATGTCATTCAACATACCTCTACTTGGGTGTAACAAGATGCTTGGTGTCTAATGTTATTAAATGCAACTTGCGTCTTTCCTTTGCAAACAAAAAGTCAGAGGGCTTATTCATTTTGTTGGAACCCAATGGTTCTTCCAAAGGAAGGGAGCTTCGCATGGTTAGGTTTGAGGACTAAAATTTTAACAAGTGATAGATTGGAGAAATTGGGGATTGCAGAACCATTTAAATGTATCTTATGTAATGAGGTAGAGGAAAGTGTTGATCACTTATTTGTTCAATGTTCTTTTTCTCAAGAGTGCTGGGAGTTCATTAAAATGAAACTAAGTTGTTACTTTCCTCTCCCTAGAACTCTCTGGGATCTTTTTTCAAGTTGGCCAGTGCTTTTTAAGTCAACTCTTTTTGCTTGCATTTGGAGGATAGTGCTAGTTGTTCTAGTTTGGAATTTATTTGGTGGGAAAGGAACAAGCATATATTTAGAAAGGAAAGTTCTATGGTTCAACAAGTGTAGTTAAAAATAGAGAAGTCAGTCTATGAATTGGTAAATTCATATGTACAAAACCATAAGACTGTCTCTTCTTCTTTCACCAATTGGGATAATGATGTGTTGAAGGAATGGAAATATATTGTATTACCTTTTAAGGGTAATTTGCATCAACCCGTAAGAAAGAATTTGGACAGGTCTACAGTAAAATCGCTGCCTCCTCAAATGGGCTTTTGCAAATTAAATTTCGATGGAGCATCCGAGGGCAATTCAAGAATCTCAGGTGTAGGCATTTGCATCCGTTATGATGTGGGTAATGTAATAGCAGCTAAAGCTATTCATCTATCCTATGGCACAAATAATTTGGTGGAGGCTCAAGCCCTACTTTATGGTTTGAATCTAGCAATCAAGCTTAGCATTCAAAATATTTAGGTTGAAGGCAATTCATTATTAATCATAAATGCATGCAAAGAGAGGAATTTTCAAAGTTGGAAAATTGGGTATATTTTACAGAAAGTTTGGTCATTGCTTAACAAATTCCAGTCACTATGCATAAATCATACTTACCAGGAAGGTAATCAGCTAGCAAATTTTTTTGGCAAACATGGGATGTGATCTTCAGGAATTTGAATACTTTGAAGGGCATAATGTTGTCTCTTTCCCCTCCAAGTTGGCAGATATTATTCTCAAAGAAAAAATTCAATCAAAGAAGGTAAATATGTGATGTTTGTAGTTTTCATCAATAAGTGTTTGCTGATCATGATTCCCTTGTGTTGTATTTTATCTCATGCATGTGAGATATGCAAATCATTTGTTATGCGGTCCAAATCAATTAACATGTCTCTTCCTAAGGCAACACACAGATGTCATGGCAGAGTTATGTTTATTTCAAATCTATGTGGGTACTTATTGAGCATAGGTAATTCATAAGTCTTGGAAAGCGCTTTGCAAAAAGGGAAAATGACAGCATGCAAAGTTTGGCGAAGTATTAATATAGCGTTGAGGAAGGATATCTTTAACCAAGCTTGACTCCAAACAAAATTTCAAAGGGGAAACGATCCATATCTGCTATTGTTGATGGGGATTTAATGCTAAAGCATGGGAGCAAGCTTGAACGCGCTAATTCACATGAGCATAATGAACCAACTTCCTAGTTTGAAGTGTTTCAAGTTGCTCCAGTGCTTCATGTTTCTTAGTATAGCAGTTGTTTTGAGACAATGAGCATAAGAATTTGGTAAGAGAAGCTGTCAGGAAGCCCTTGGTGCTATTGAAAAATGGGAAAGAAAGGGGTCACTATATTTGGTCTGCATATATTGCAAAAGTTGCAGAAGCTTCTCTTAATTTCAAGAAAGCTACACAGGAAAGAGTTTGGTATTTGAAAGAAGAAAATTATTTGTTCAAAATAGCTCAATCTGTCAAAACCATTCAATAGCATGTCCACCTGCAAGACGACTAAGGATTAATAGCTTAGACAACCAAAAAAAAATGAAAACAAAGGATCAACAATTCCTCCACACTCCTCATTACAGATCAACATTCAAGTACTCAATAGACAAAGCCTCCATGTTTCTATTCAATTTAGGTTGCCTTTACATAATCAATATAGCCTGCATGGTTTTCAAGGAAAGCTATCAAGGACACAGTTTAAGAATGCAGATTAGCTACCCATGAATGTGGGAGACAAGCACTATGTTCCATTGTTTCCATTGGTTTTAGATTGACTACCACCGTAGCTAAAATATGAGGACTTCATTTGCTATTCTATCCAAGGGGAATCCTTGCATTCTTGCCCGCTTGCATCAACAACATGCTCACATTCCCAACTTGAATGTTGCTCTGCCTCCACAGTCGGCTATTGGAGATCTTCAAAAGTACCAAAAAGAGAATGAGGTGCTGATAGCTTAGACATAAGAGTAAGAAGGGTCCTGTCCAGGAAAATTCTGCAAATTGTGTGTTTCAGTGTAGCTAAGGATTTATAGGTATAGAAATTGATATATGGTTGTAAATTTTGTTCTTGGTTAAAGACAATCAGTTGGTGAGTTCTTGCTTCGATCAATTGGGTATTGGGAAGAATAGTTTTTGTCAAATGTAAATTTTTTATTTTTAAGCTAGCACTTCAGGTTGAGAAGAGTGGTGGCTCTTTTTGTAAAATCTATTCCAATATATATATATATATATAGGCTCTTGAATGCCTTTTGTTTAAAAAAACTTTCCTTTCAGTCTTTTCTTTTTTTAAATAAGTTTGATTATTTTCTTGCATACCCAGTCCTCGAAGGTTCATGTGTCTCATTAAGTGTTGGATAAGTGATGGTAAGCATGGAATCAAAGCTTATTTTAAGAATTTTTTTTTAATGTAAACAAATTATCATTTTCATTTATATTTCAATATCTTCTTAATTGTTAACTATAATCATTTATTTTTTTCATAAATTTGAAATTATTTTCTTGCATACCCAGTTTTCATAGGTTCATGTGTTTCATTAAGTGTTGGATAAGTGATTCCAAGCACACAATCAAAGCTTATTTTAAGAAGTTTTTAAAATGTAAACAAACTGTCATTTTAATTTATATTTCAACAACTTTTTAATTGTTAATTATAATAATCTATTTTAATGTATGTCATTTTGAATGATAAATGTATGATTGTTGTTTAGATTAGTTTAGTATATTATTATCTAATTATAGACTCTATAAAATCAAGAGCTACAATACAATTGTAATATTTTCCAAAGGTTGTAAGTTTGAATTAAAATTTGTGTAAGAAAGATAATTGATAAATATATGATTGGTGCTTATATTAATTCAGCTTATTTTTATCTAATTCTAAACCCTATAAAAGTAAGAGCTAAGATAGAGTTACTATCATGACCATACCTTATAAGAGATGATATGAACAAATCATGTTATAGTCTATAACTTGAACTAACATTGTATGAATAGAAATTTTTACACAATTATGATTACATGTACAAATTGAAAGAACAGTTTACCAATATTAGATACACATTAAATATAATTAATTACTCACCAAAAAGTGTAACCATATATAAGAATGAAATTATTATTACAATTGGATAAAGGGTATATAGATAAATTCTTCACATCAACATATGAGACATACAAGACATTTATTTAATTATTTTTATTCAGACATATGGGTTCAAAAATTTATTGACCATTTATGTGGCCAAAGAACTCAATATATTTTTATTTTGATCAACAACACTTTCATCCTTCTTTATCACACATTAACCATGGGCTTTGAATGAAAACTATCTATTTTCACAAACAAAGGAAATGTTAAAGGCCCAAAAAACAATCATTTTTTCATCTCTTATGGATTTATTTGATGTTTTTGAATGCCATTACACAAATCATTAGTTGTCACTCCCAACATGGAAATACTTTTGATTTATTTGTATACTTGATTCTTTCATTTTGATTTTTATAGTAGTCATTCACATTAAAATACACAAGATTTTGAAACAAGGTTGTCAAATAATGCATGAATGATTTTTTTCATCATCATTATACTAATGTTTCAATTTATATGCATCTTAAAAACATAGATTCATAAATAATTGCATTAGCAACTAGTCTTATGGATTTTTTTTAATAAAATTCTTATATTTTCACACCCTTAACAATGACAATAGATAATGCACCAATGTACCATCATTTTATAATTATTCAAACTCATCACCTTCCTTCATGCAAACCATTTCCCACATGTTTAGCTCAATGCTACACTATATCATGTCTTTGATGTATATTTTTTAATTCAACTCCATTCTTTGTAAATACTAGATATTATAAAAACTTACTTTAGATACAATACCAATGACATAAATCATGAAATTTAGTAATATCTTATCAATTTTTCTTACTAAAATGAAATATATTTAAAAATTGAGTTAATAAATCATCACTAGATAAGTTATCCACACCACTAGTGTTATTCAACATTATCTCATAATCAACTGATTAATTATTGCATGTTTTTTATTTGATATCCAGTAAAGATAGAGCCAACTTTAATTTGTCAACAAAATTTGTTCAAAAGTCTTATTCGAACAAACTATGCAAACCTTTCCACTATTATTTTCATGAACATAAAAAATAAAAAACCTTGTCCTCTAGCATTATTGGCATGTACAAAAATACCTTGCCTATCACTCTATTTGATAATGCAACTTTCATGAATATATATCAATTATAATGTATAGATTGCCTTGTCTAGTACCATGTGCACTAAACCCATGTTCAAATATGAATCACTTGATACATTGGTTGATGTACCAACATATGCGAATGATATTTTGACAATATTGTGATGCAATATGAAAGAGTTTTCAATTCCATCTAAACTCATATCACCAACACATGTGATTTAGATATAATAGAAGAAACTAGATCAATGATATCCATGTCAAGAATTATCATGAAACTAAGATAAAATTTAAAAAATTATTGTCAGTATCACACATATTATATATTTCATCATATATCTAAATTATAAAAATACACCTTACATATGACTATGTATATTGTTACTAGCATAGCAGTTGATCCACTAAAATGTCAAATATAATAGATTCACTATAATTAGTGGATAATAAAGGTAGTTGTATCTCAACCCTATTTGACACTACTACACAAAAAATATCTTTTAAATCATATTTAATTTCTATTTAATTCATGTCTAATAGTTAAAGTATAAGTTTGATACCAACAACCATGTTCTTCAAACCTAAAATAGCTCCTTAGGAAAATATAAACATCATAATTTACTATGATTTTTTTTAAAATTTAGACATAAAGATAAATAAATTATCATCTTAATAACATTATACTTTTTAAGGGAAATTTTTGGGAGGCTCTATTTCTTTGTAGCTTGCATTTTCTCTACATGGTGGGTCTATTCTTGGTGGTGGTTCTATTGGCAGCCTAAGAACTCCTTTTCCTTCTTCATATATTGGAGTTGTGAGATGTAATCCTTCTATAGCTACCTCTCATCCTCTTCCTCAAATTAAATTATTGTCACTCCCCTACACTTTATCCATTCTCACAATGGTTCTTATGTAGTATGTGATAGATAATAATATTTTACTCTCTAATAAGGATATAGTATGTATATTTGACCACATGTGGCCTTCCCTCCCAGACTTGCATTGATAGATTTCAAAACCTTGGCATTGTATAAATTGGAGGCTAGAGTGGATATTTACCCTTGTATTAGGGGGTTGTTAGTGGTGGAATTAAATTCTTCTAAGTACAAATATTATATTTTAGATGAAAGAGTTTGGATGTGGGGCCATCATTCTCTATTATCATATCCTTAGACTCCTTTGTTCAATTCTCTAACCAAATCTATTGATATTATGGTATTTTAGGTTTGTGAACCCTAATCCTAGACCTACACAAATATAGAAAACAAACACAATATTACATTCATATGCAAGTTAGAACTAAGATTCCCCATGAAATTCATCTACAATGCTCAAAATAGGAAGGAAAATGAAGAACAATACAAGAAAAGTAATGAAATCCTATTTAAACATGCAAACTCTCAATCCCATGGGGGAATTGGTGCCAATTTGATGTGGAAATTGGCCCTTTCCCAACTCCTTTGCAAGCTTGATGATCTTGATGAAGGTTGATCCACTTGATGATGAAGAACAATGTGATTCCTTGATAAAATCTGTAATAATCTAGCTATGATAATGGAAAATGCTATGGAAATGGATGAAATTTCTCTAAATGTGAAGATAGTAACTTTTCTCTAAGTTGTGGATCCAAAATGAGAAGGAAAACCTTCTATTTATAGAAAGACAAGATGGAGTCCAATGAGCAAAATGAAGCAATGTGGAATCATTCAACATCCAATGGGAAAGTGCCACTTGTCAAGATGTGAATGGAGGAAGCTTGAGCACATTTTGATAAATGTGCACAATAAATGATATTAGGTGGAATTTGAAAATCATGAATGAATTAAATGCCATCTGGCTCAATGCACAAGGACATGAAAGAGGGTTAAATGCTTTGTTGGAAGGACAAACCCACTTGGAGAGATTTTCAAACTTGGAGGAATATTCCCCTAAAGATGCCATGTTGAAAGAAAATAGAGATTTAATAAATCATTTAAATGTATTTTCATGTGCAAGTGGAAAAATCTAGAGGATTTAGATGGTTAGGATTAAATTAATCAGAATTTGATTAATTTAATACGAGATTAGGTGATTTGACAATTTGATTTATATTTTTGGATTGATTTAAATCAAAGTTGAGGGGAATATGATTTAGATTTAATTAAATAAAGGTTTTGATTTATTTAATTAAAGAGGGAGATGATGTTAGATTAAATTAAATACAAATTGATTTAATTTAATAGAATGACTTCAGAGATTAATTGAATGGATTATTTAATTAAATAGAGACTAGAGGGTTAATTAAATAACATTTATTTATTTAATTAACAAGAGAGAATAACTTAATCAGATAAATAATGATTTATTTAATTAAGGGACGAAGGGTGATGATTAGCTAAGAAGATGATTTAGGTTGAAACGGTGTTAGTAATCAGGATCAAGTGTGTCGGTATATTTTCCATGTCTACAAGGTTAGATTACCTTATCTACCCCTTCAAGTTTGGTTCAACTCTACTTTTGAGGCTATCCAAATTTTTCTTGGCTTCTCTCTGAAGGTTGGCATAGCCACTTAAAACTATCCTCACATCTTTTCCACTTGCATCTTGGTGGACATTGAACTTGTGGAGGCTCTCCCTAGGGAGCTTATATTATAGGTGGAAGATCAATCTTAGACTTAGTATATTGACTATGAGGGTATCCCTTTTCACTAAAAACACTACTTTATTCAAGGAATTTAGCTTTGGGTTATCCTCACGCTAATTATAAGTTAACCTCTCTTGTATGATGAAAAAACACCCATCCCCACCACCTTATAGTGCAACTTCCTAAGATCTCAAATTCCAAATCAAAGGATTCAACTCATTCTAATACTATCTCAATGATTATGAATCCTTGGTGGTTCCTACCAAGCTTTCTATGGATCTATCAACTCCCTTGGTTCCTATTAGTGGGCCTTCCATGACCTTCCTAACTTGGTTTCTCTATTGTCCAATTTCATTCCTCTTGAGATTTCCTTAGTTTTGGTGCAACACCCATCTATTCTTATTGAGGGTACTCAATGATTATACATTCATATCCTCACTTGGAATGCATGGTCATGCTAGTTAAGGAGATTCCCGCCCCCCCTCCTCAATTTGATGACCTAGAGAATTGTGTTCCATAGATGATTAAATTCAAAGAAAGAAGAAAGGTCTTCCCAAGTATATCTCTCAAACACTAGGGCTAGGGGTGTGTGTTTGTTTTGGTTAGGGTGTAGTAGTATTTAGGATTTCTATTTAAGTGTTATTCTTTGTTAAAAAACCTATCTATGGTTGGGTTATCTCTATCATTTTTGGGTGTTCTATCTCTTATGGAACACAATTTATATATGTTGGATTGTTTAGTTGTAAAAGGGTCGTGTCCTTTCAAAAACCTATTTTTACCTTAATAAAAATATTATATATTATAATTAAATGATTAAAAAAATCTATACTATGTTTAATATTTACATAATAGTCCTTAACAAAGACCTACAATTTGATATATTTTTCAAAATAGAATGCATTTTTATTTATTTTTACTTTAAATACCAAAATATTGAGGGTAAGGGGTTTCTCATAAATCTAAAAGGATTCCCTTTCCATTTAGTTGTTGGGGGTAAGTGTAGGAAGATGGGGGGCCAAAAAGGGGTCTTAAGCCGCCACTTTGTTTTGAAATCAGGAAATGCTAACCTTGGATGAGAAATTGAGCATATTTACACTCAAAATTTTAAGATGCAACAAAAACAATGTTTGTAGTTCTCTCAGTCTACTTTCTAAACTACTATTTTTATGAAAATGGCATAGATTAAGGGGTTCAAAAAAGTGAGCCATAGAAATTGGTGTTGTTTATGTCAAAAAAACATAACATAGCATGTTTTGTGGCTTCCTCAAAGGTTAAAATTTTTTTTTGGTATTTTTAAAATCACTTTGGTGAGAAATTAAAGCTAACAACACGTAATTTATGCTTGATTTTTCTGATAATTTTTTAATGAATATTTGATTTTTTACTAATTTTCAAAGTGGACACATCCCGTAAAACAAAATTTTGGCTGTGCTAACCTTATAAATTTTAAAAACTAATTGAAAATCATTTCTTTTAATATGTGTAGAATGGTGTCTAGTTTATAAAAATGTAATTTATTTGAAATTTTAATGAGCGGTTAAAAAATAAAGTAATGTAATGATAGAAAAAGGTCCCCCCTAATTTGACCTTGATTTAGTGTTGTAATATGTCTAAGATATTCACATTAAGTCTTGGTCCCTTGTGAACTAAATGAGCTTATTGGTTCCTTTTTTAGAGTGTTGTAAAGTGTTGTAACACACTTTCACACTTTTCTAGGGTTGTCATTAATAATTGGGCTTCTTTATGCTTTAATTGGCCTTATTTTGCATCCACAAGCCTCATTTAATGCATCTTTTCAAGGATAATCCCAACACAAATGAATATCCAATCATAATTCAGGTGTTTTCAACTTGTGTGGCCCATTTTAGTGATTTGGGACTCATTCGCTACCTTGGGCGAATGAGTTCCACCTAGGTTTTTGGGTCCCAAACCTAGTTTCACACCTTTCTAAGCATTTTTTAAAATGGTCCCAAAAATTATGCCTAGTGGGACTCATTCATCACCTTGGGTGAATGAGTCCCGTGTGGCCCAAAATCAACAATCACCATGAAACTACCAAGTTCACCGTTCTAGCCACTATTGTGCCAATAAACTACATTTTAATAGACAAGTGTATTAGGATTCCATCACTTCTAAAAATCATGGTCTACAACTACTTGTTTGCCACTTGTCAGAGATTAAAATATTTTGAATCTATTAAATGGTCATGGGGAATACTTCACTTAACCTATCCATGAGTAAAAAACATGTAACTCTATTTAATGGTGACAATAGTTAATCAGAATGATGAGTTTTGACTCCATAATAGATTTGACTCTCTAGTTTTGTGTTAGTTGCTTTGCATTCCTCAACACATGAAGATATGATCTTGTAGTTTGAAGGGTAGCTCTATACAATTATAACCTATATGCATATTCCAAGTATCCATGCATAAGTTCTACCACAAAGTGTTATGGTGTTATTAGAATATGCAATTGTTAAGTTCCAGTGAATGAATGCTAAGGGAAGAACTATAGTCTCCGCACTTCACCGCATCAATTTTTTTGCCTAGTGGTTTTTGAATTATGTTTTTAAGGGGGTATGTTTGCTTAGTTCAACTTTTAGATGTTTTGGTTCACCTTTGGAAATTATGTAGATGATAGTGTGTTGTTTATGTTTTGACAACCTAATAGGTTGGTCTGTTGGTGTCGAAATGATCTGCGTCAACAATTACTTGTTCAAATCTATGTACATATGCTATGTAATGGATGATGAAATCTCATTGGGCTCTTCCGTTGCCCTGCAAGCTAGTATGTGATCTTCCCTTGTACAATAGTATGTCTAAAATCATTGTTTTTGAGTATGCATATATTTGTACCAACATGAATTGATTTGAGATGACAAAAGGAGTGCACAAAAGTGTTGTTACATGTCATATCAGTTTATTGGAATGATCCACATAGAGTTCCTTGGTCTCTTCGGTACCACCTTGGTCTAGAGTTGATGTTTGATAGTTTTCTTGCTTGTCAGGCTAACTTGTCATGATGAGTTGCTTGTGCCAAGTGTTTAGATGTGAGAAAATTTTGAAGATGTTTTTCATGAATAATTGGTCCTAAATATCTTTAAACTTGGATTGCATAATACTTCTCTCTACTACAAATGTCTTTGAAGCTAACTTGTTGTAAATATTGTATATCTTATTTTACATGTTTGTAGCCAACATGGAGAACCTTTTTGAATGATGAAAAGTGTATAAATAAAAGATCAAAGTTTTTGAGAAGATGTGTGAGTGTGTTGTGAATGTTTTGAGCACACGATGTATGAATAGATGTTTGCAGAATATCTTTTGATAATGAAATTTTCCAAAGATCAGTTATGATAGATCAACAATGAATGTATGTGGGAATGTAAAGAATAATATGCAATAGTAAAGGAGAAATTTTGATGAAGGTAGTGAGCTATAGACAATATAGCTTATCAAAGAAAATGTATGTACCAAAGGTAGTGAGCCAGAGGTTACATATGTATTGAAATATTCCAATTACATGTTGAGGTTGTGAACCTCTATTGTGAATGTTGTATTGAGCAGGGAGTGGTGATCTTCCTTTGGTTGAAGACCATAAATACTTGTTGTAAAATCTATTTTATTTGTGAGGCTAGAGTTGGATAGTAGATCCAAGTAGCTTGCTTACCGTGGTTTTTCCCTTGTAAGGTTTTCCATGTAAATTTGGTGTTATGGTTGCATGCTTTGGTATTCTTTTGCTTGTCATGGTTTAATTGGCTAATTGTTGATGAATGGAAAGAATTTGATTAAGTGCTAATTCACCCCCCTCTTAGTACTTTTGTGTGTTCAACAAGCTTATGACCCTCCATAGGAGTAGCCAATTATTCGCATATTCTCTTAATATTTTATGGGTTATGGCTCCCTTAATCCTACTCACTGAGAAAAAATACTAATAATGAAGTTCACAATACTAAGAGAAATTAATTATGAAATTTTTTAAGCTAAAATATAGTCTAAGTATTGCATTCAATCACATGAAAAGAGTAAAAGATAATATCATCTATGACAATAGCTAGTATAATTGCTACAACAACAACAAATACAACTAAAAATACCCTAGGATTTACTTACAAGTTTTCCAATGTACTCAAAGAAATGTATCTGGATTAGATCGATAAATATGGAGTCCTCTCTTGAACTTTAAATGAATTCATCTCACAAATTCAAATTATTTGCATCCTCAAACCTATAGACCAAAGAGTTTCCATCCTTTATTTCACTATAAATGTAAAGGTTTTCATCCTTAGGTCTAGCACTTTGAATAAAATATGATCTAAGAAATTTCCAATAGGGTTTCTATTTGTATAATGGAATGATATTCTTCCTATTTATGTGTCCCTCATTAGATATCCTTTGAATCAATGGTAGATAAATCTCTCACCAAAAAATAACATCATGGTTCTATACGAGGATCAAGGGTTATTGAGGATGCAACCACCACATTAATGAGTATTGGTATCTTCCTATTCTAGAGTTGCAAGTACATGAGAATATATACACAAATAATAAATAATGTTTTCTTCCTAGGTAGGAAAATCCCTTCTAGAGTTATCACTAAGTCAAAACTAGCCATTAATGGTTCTCTATGTCAAGTGTAAGGAAGTAGGTGAGAAGAATCAGGGATAAAAATATGAATGTCAGAGTTCAAGGGTTAGGGATACCCCATGATGCATGCCAGAGGTTAGGATTGAAGGAGTTGGGAAAAGGCATGTTGATGGGGAAAATTATAAAACTCCAATAAGAGAAAGGAAAAGAGCGAGGTTTGATAGAAAATTATGTTGAGAGAAAAGTTTGAAACTTGAACAAAAAGTACACACACTAAAGCTCAAACAAAAATTTGATAGGTTTTGGTTAATTTAAATAATTAATAATTTGTTTATGAAAAACTTAATAGGGATAATTTTGTAATTTATCTATATCTAGAGGAAAATAAACTTTCCCAAAGTGTAATCCAAATTAATTCAATAGTATGCATACACATAAGCCTGCAACAAATCTATACCACTTTAATGGTAATATCTAAGTGTTGATGTAATTTAAAATAATAAAATACTAAATATGGAAAATAAATGTAATAAATAATGCTATTAAGTTTCATGGCCAATGAATGATTACCTTTGTTGAAAATTCTTAAATTTGTAATATCTCAATATGAGTAATGGATGGTGATAATCTATAACTCACCTTAAAATCAAAATATTTTATTGATATTATAAAGGGTTGAGGCCAAATATCGTCATTGATTGTTTATACATCTCTACTTCTTATTTCACTTTCTTCACTTATATTTCTTTTACCTTTTTTGATATATGAAAATTGATAATATTTTAAATATATTGGAAGGGTTGTTGTATCATGAGGACACAAGTTCTCTAGGGTCAACATACAAAAATGTGTATAAATAATAGAAGGCAACACTCTTTAGTCACACATATTCTCTTAAGACATTGAATACAACTCTAATTTACTTTCAATGCATCAATTGAAGTGTTTTATTCTCTAAATATAAATGATATACCTTGGAATACTATTTAAAAGAAGAGAGTTTGAGATAAGATACTTGAAGATATTCTTGGATGATAAATAAATTCCTTTAAATTGTAGTGCATAGAATTAATTTGGAAAATGTGAACTTGGTCAACTAAAGGGTGATAGTTGGCTACTATTTGAATTTAAATTTTACAAGGAAGGTGGTATTGTGACCACAAGATCAACCCTATGATCATGAGAAATGAACGTGGGCAAGAAAATAGTCAAGTCTAGGTTGAGGATAATTATATTAGAATATATTTATAGATAAATATAATAAACACACGGCTTAAGAAAATGCATTAGATTGCATGTATGTAAGAAGGTGAAGGTTGAATATGCACGGGGATATGTGTATATGAATGAACGAAGGCTAGGAGAATCTCTTAATACATGTACATAGTAGCAAAAAGCAATCTTTAACAAAGAGCCAATCGTACTTAAAGGTGGAGCGACAATAATTGGTTTGTAGTTGAATCTCTTTATTTTGATGTGTATCCAGTAGATTTTATAGATGTTGACTAGGAAAGATGGCATCTAAGAAAATATAACAAGGTTTATTGGACATCTCTTATTTTAATTTCTTAACCACCTAAAGCACCCACTCTTCCAACATATTACTTTCTTAGGAATGGAACACAATAACCAAATGTACACAGTATTATGTTTCCCATCTAAGTAGCTAGCAACTACTACCACCACATGTGTATGATCTATATATACGAGATTAACTTTTTTCTAGAGATTATATTACAAAAAAGTGTGCTAGAGTGAATCTTAAGGGTCATATGCCATGTTCACTTTAGTTAGAAGCAAAGCATTGCCAATTTTACTTAGATGTCATTTATGGTAAGAAAATCCCCCTCCTAACGAATCATATAAATAACACATACTAGCGTCCTCTCTAGTGGCTTTCCTTGAATCAACAAGATAGCTAGTTGTGAATGTAAGTAAAGCAACATAAACATTTGGTTGAGCTTAAGTACTCATAAAAGCAACAAGGATGGATAGATAAATCAATGAAGTTAACTAGGTTGCCCCTTTAGTGGTTTCAATTTTTGAGAGCTATAATTAGAACCAATTGCAATTCACCTCATGCTAGATCACCAAGATACAATTTCAATCCCATGGCCAGTTCTAAGTTTTTTACCAATTCTATATATAGATCCAAATGCATTATTAACAAAGCTACACCAATAACAAAGTAAATTGCACTAGTAACAAAGTAAGCATTCAAGGTTGATATAGTGGCTAATCTAATCCTTGATCCATCAAAAGTAAAACTAGAAGTCAAAGGAGTGTTTAAACATGCTAGAGTAGGAGCATGTCTATCTCAAAATCAGGATCAAAGTTTTGACATCCATGAGTGAGCTAAAGTTTTATAGCTATAGTAAAAAACCTAGCTACCCCCAAAGCCAAAGCTAGCTAGCTACTTTGATGTGGTAATAAACTAAGAAGTTCCAAAGCCAATCATAGTGTTGGTTAAGTATGGAGCAAACCTAGGATGAGTAGGAGCAAAGGCAGTAGTGCAAGAGTCAGTAGTTCCAAGTCCAAATCCGTTGGATCCAAAAACAAGGCAACAACAAAAGTTTCAATTCTTGATCTTGTTGATTGAGACTAGGCCTAGCCAATCACCATGTATTAAGTTGTGGGAGCACTAAGAGGAAAGGCTATAGCAATTACATAGGTTGTAGATAGAACAAAAGTTTATATGGGTGGTTATGCTTAGACAATATGGCCCATGACCCCTGTTATGTTTTAGCTTGAACAATATTATTTCTAACCCTACTTCTAGATAGTTGATTGTGTTGTTGACTCAATAAAGATTGGTCTAACCAATTAAGTTGTCAATTCAAGAATTGATTATGCTAATTCACTAATTCAAAATGTTGGTCAGTTCAAGAATTGATTATGCTAATTCACTTATTCTAAATGTTGTTTGATTCATATGTCTAAATATGGACCATATCATTTAGAGTTACAAGAGTTGAAGCTCTCACAAGAAAAACAGTTC
Source organism: Sequoia sempervirens (assembly GCA_007258455.2). Lineage (NCBI taxonomy): Eukaryota > Viridiplantae > Streptophyta > Pinopsida > Cupressales > Cupressaceae > Sequoia > Sequoia sempervirens. The sequence continues at coordinate 30,271 of VDFB02266193.1, forward strand.
AGCATTAAAAATAGATAAAAAAAACAAATAATGGAGAAGACAGAATTAGTGAATTAGTGGATATGACCTTTTAATTTTACCTAACCAATCTGTTTCTACATTTATATATTCTGTTTCGGAGTACAAGAAGGGAGATTTTCTTGGCATCTGCTCTGGAAAAAATAGTGTATCCAGTATTCAAACAAATTCGTGTCACAGTTTTAAGTTTAAGAATGAATTCTGATCTGTCACATGGAATACGATTTCATTGAAAACGAGTTCTTCATCTGTCACATATAATTTGATTGACTGCAAAATTTAATAAAACATTATAATATTATAAATCACTTTCTGTGCTTGTTTACATGCGGTTTTCAACTGCAGATGACCAAGTCGGTGCGTTTTTAGATGATATATCTTATTTAATCCCCAGTCGTATACATCTTCAACGTTCACTTGGAAAAAATGGAATTCCCGGGCTGTAGAGCAGAACGTGCTGCCCACGATGCTTCAGCTTCCCATGCTGTAAATTTCGTACGTGCACATGGGAAACCGTAAATCTCAGGTGACTTTTGTCCACTTGTTGGTACCAGCCCTTCCGGGTATTCCTCGACATCCTGTCTCTTCTCAAACAGATTCCGGACACACAAATCACGGGTTCAAAAATTAATACTACTTACAAAATATTTCCATTACAAGTCCCCTACAGAGGCTCAAACAATTCCTGTACGAGACGGTGTACATGTACTTCAAGCTCCCTAGGATGAATATACACCTTACATGGATGTTGATAACTGATGCTGGTTCAACCTCAACCAGTTCTTCCATAACATCCGCAACATGCACAAATTTAGTTTCAGATTTATGTTGTTACCCCATGCTATATTGTTGGTTTTGATTTCATGCACCTTTTTCTTTAGACTGGAGGAATCTGGTAGTCCCCTTATAAACTGCAGTGCATCTGGCACTGACTAGTGACACTGGTGGGACACGCTCTTTCGGGATGGGGAATCTAGACCTCATAACCTTTTGCATGCAACATGATGCTTTAACCAATCTAACTAAGCCCCAGTCCATACACACTTCTTTTCTTAAAGATGGTTTGCATAATCTTTTAGTTTTTTAAGATAATTATTAATACTTTTTCCTTTTCAAGTTTCTCCGCCAGTTAAACAGAGCTACTGCAGGCATGATGCATACTTTGGTTTCTTTGAACTGTTGCTTTTTTAGAGGCTGCAAACATTATTAATAATTTGCCTCTGATAAAAACTGTTCTATAACAGATATACTATCTTAGAAATAATACAGAATTTTATCTTGAGCTGTACGCTGTTCTGTGGTATCTTTAAAACTGGGTAAGACATTATTTGCTTGCTGCTGTAAGTTCTTTTATTTATGCTGTTATTATTGTGTTAATCAGTTGGTTCAGAGATAGGGCTGCTTTGAGATACTTCAATGGATTGAATTACTCCCCGTAGCTATGACACAATCGACAATGATCGTAGGCAAGCTGCAGGATAAAAGACAACCCGAGGCGAATATTGGCAGAAGTGACGCCATTTTTCATTATCTTCCCGAGTGGGGAAAGCGACGTACACATGAGGACAGAGTACAAGTTATCTTGTGAGAGGGAGGGACCTAATTTCCGCAATCAACGGCTGAGACGCCATTTTTCATTATTTTCCCGAGTGGGGAAAGCGATATACACATGAGGACAGAGTACAAGTTATCTTGTGAGAGGGAGGGACCTAATTTCCGCAATCAACGGCCGAATATGTCATATTTTTTTTCAATCGCTTGTAAACATCTGGTAGAGTTCTATTGGTAGAAATTCATGGTTGCGGAAGGAAAGCAGTGACAGAGTGAAGCTGTAACAGCGCACTAGCAAGCCCCCAACGAAATAAAACAGAAAGCCATTGCCTTCCATAATGACCGCGTGTTGTTCATTGGATATGTTTTTGTAAGTGACACAAGGTTTGTATAGGTTGTGTAGTATTTGGTGGGCCGCCGTTTCAATGGGCAAAATGTAGGCAGACGACTCAAATGGGTCTGTAATGTGCAAGCCACGTGTCACGAGACCACAAAGGGTGTTGATCCCCTCGATCTACTCAACGATGGCAGGACTATTATTTCGGGCTTCTTTATATGGTTGAATGCGAGTGTGTTCGTTTTTTTCTTTCAATACAAAAAGATAAAAAATATTACGCCAAAAGGTAAGGGTCCTCACATTGCTTTCTTCCGTTTTGCCCCGGTCTGAGGATTTGAATATCGCCACAAATTTTTTAATTTTCACATACAAAGATACATTGATTTGGTAAGGAAATTATCGGTCATTCACCGAATATTAAAATGCAAATAAGCACGTAGTCCGTCCCGTCCGGATGCATTGTCATACACATCAGGTGAGTCTTCATTAAATAGAGAGGAACACACAGGGACTAGACAGACATTCGAGACATTAAAGAGAGTGACAGACATCAAAGATAAAATGTATTACGCCAAAAGGTCAGGGTCCTCACATTGCTTTCTTCCGTTTTGCCCCGGTCCGAGGATTTGAATATCGCCACAATTTTTTTAATTTTCACATACAAAGATACATTGATTTGGTAAGGAAATTATCGGTCATTCACAGACTCTTAAAATGCAAATAAGCACGTAGTCCGTCCCGTCCGGATGCATTGTCATACATATTAGGTGTGTCTTTATTAAATAGAGAGGGACACACAGGGACTAGACAGACATTCTAGACATTAAAGAGAGTGACAGACGGGGAATTAAGAAGTGGCCTTCTGCAGGGATGTAAACACAACTTTGGTTGTTGTGGAGGTGTCGATCTCGAAGAAGTCGTAATGAGCGAACAGATGCGCCACCAGCAGTCGTGATATCATCACCACGAAGTTCTTCCCCGCACACTGCTTGTTATGCGCCGTCGTCTGCTCGGTCTCCGGCCCATTCGACCACAGCACATATTTTAACAATTTCTCCTCTTCCTCTCCCATGAAACGCCGGGGAACAAACTCCTCGGGATGAAATGAAATGAAATGAAATGAAATATTTTAATGACGTCCACGAGGCCAAAGAAGCCTATGGGACCCAAGATCAGCACCGGAACAACACACAGCACAGCCTTAGACACAATGGAGGTGCCGTTCGAGATCAGCCCTTCGAGAGTGAATTTTGATGATGAAGTTTGCAATTTTGTCGAGTCTTGAATCTTCAAACAAGGTATTTAAATTGTCAACCTGCACCGCATCCCCATAGCTGGCCCGGATGTCTTTATAAGCTGAGCATTCTATGATAAAGTGCCATTCTGTCTCCACCATACCTTCGTTACAAAAGCGGCATATTCTATTTTCCCACTCTTCTTTAGGAACCTCCCACCTACCCGTTTCACACCTAAGATGGTGTGAACTAGTCCGCAATTGGGCTATCAACATTTTTGCTTTCCATTTGATATTCGCTCCTATATAAGCCTTTTCTTCATGGTCCCTTGTGGGATTGAATTCTTTGATATAATAATCCTTTTTACGCCCTGTTTTTTTCGTCCATATACCATATTTAAATTTTTCTCTCACGTAATTTTTTATTTCTCCATTTGTGTTTGGACACTCATGCATCACAATATCCCATTTCTTCATCCACTTGATATTAAGTTTCATCCATGTGTTCTTTCTTCTAGTTAGCTCCTCTTTCATAATTAGCTTAGGCCATCTATGATCCTCCATATTCTGGACCTTCTTTAAGTAGCTTAATAACCGGGTCATCGCTGAGGCCTCCAGAGGAAAAGTACCGGTCTCAGCCAATAAAATTTCATAAGGCACTGCAGTCTTAAGCTTGAGGCTGCATATAATTAGATGTTTTTGTATCCTTTCCACTTGTCTCCATTTCTGATCTGACATGCTGCTGCCCCAGATTTCACACCCATAGAGAATTACCGGAGTAACAAGAAGACCAAAAAGCGTTCTTTTAGTTTTCCAATCCCATAATTCGGCATTTCTACATCTATTTTGCAAAGAGTACAACGCTTTCCAGCCTCCTTGAATTCTTTTTGCTCTACATGTTTCCCAGCTAAGCTTGTTGTGAAAATCAAGCCCAAGGTACTTATACTCATCCACTATTTCTAGTGGCTTGCCTTCAAAGATAAATTCAATCTGCTGTTTTTTTCTTCGCAGTGAGAAGATCATTATTTTGGTTTTTGAAGTGTTCACTTGCATCCCGACCTCTTGACAAAACGATTCAAGGGCCTTCAAATGTTTTCTCAAATCATGTGCAGTTTTAGCAATTAATATGAGGTCATCGGCATATAACAGTAATTTTATTACAAAGTTGGCCAAAAGGATGCCTTCCCCACCAACCTTGTCAATCCATTCTTCCAGCTTATCAATGTAAAGCCCAAATAGCGTTGGGGAGAGCGGGCAGCCTTGTTTGACACCAATGTCACTGCCAAAGCATTCTGACATACCATCATTGGTTCTGATTTTAGCTTTGACCTGCTCGTAGAGCCTATGAGCAGCCGCCCTAAGCTCATGCGGAACTCCCAAATCCTCCATTCTCTTCCATAGCTTGTTCCGAGGGACCGTGTCAAAGGCTTTTTTAAAATCAACAAAGCAGCAATAGGCTTCGTCTCCTTGAATGTCCCAAATTTTTTCAATCAAAAATCTAAGGGTAACCCCATGATCAATAGTGGAGTGCTTGGGCCTAAAACCAGCTTGACCTTTTGCTCTTTTCCCCTCTTTTTCAGCCCAGCTGCTAATCCTGCGTTCAATCATGCTTCCAAAAAGTTTCCCCATAAGAGGGTTAACCATAATAGTTTGGTAGTTTGATGGGTTATTTATGTCACCATTTTTGTGCAAGGGGATAACAACACTAGTGGTCCATCCTTCTGGGAAGCCTTCTTGATTGACCCTGTTGAAAATGCTCTTAATACAAGGTGCAAGGACCTCAACACCCCACTTTAAATGTTCTGCTTGCAGCCCATCAATATCTTGTGCTTTCCCTCCTGCCAACCTTCTTATGCCTTGACTGATATCCTCTACAGTGAAAAGTTCGGTGGCTGCCTTGATTATTGGGGGTCTATGTTTATCCTGCTCACGCTCATAAAGAAGTTTTGCATAGTCTAGCCATTGAGAGCTTGTAATATTATTTTCCATTTGTTTTCTTTTCTGTTGTAGCTCCTTCCAAAATTTTTTGGGGTTGTTCTTTCCAAGGGTAATCAGCTCCAATCTTCTATCCCTTACATACTTTTCCTTTTTACTTCGTATCATCCTTTCATACTCTTTCTTGTTTTCTATTGTCATTCCCCCCTCCCGAAGCTTCCTTTTTGTTAACTTGCACTCCTCATCGAACCACGGGTTTGCCGGAAAAGTATTTGTACTGCCTCTCTTGGGTCTAGACCTCTTGCACTCACCCAAAGCTTTGTGCACTAGAGGGATCAAAGTATTCTTGTTTATTGAGTGCATCTTTATGTAAGCTGATTTTTTTTCCAATTCCTGAAAGAAATTTTTGAGGGCAGTCTTGAAGATTTTCAAACACCTTGGGATCTCTGGTAGCAAAAGGCTGATACCCACCCAACATCTCTCCCTTCTTCACCGCATATTTCCCATTGTGCGACTCCACCACCAAGTCCTCTTTCGCATGTCCGTACTGGTAAGGCACGGGCGGCTCGATCCTCAGCGTTTCGTACACCGTCGACCGAACCAATGCCATGCTCTCCAGGGCCTTCATATTCAATCCTCCGTTCTCTTTAATGGCAGCTCTTACTTCTTCTGCCAGATCTGCGTGCAATTGCTTTCCCGCCGCCGCAAGGTGTTGTATGAGGCTGGGGAAAAAAACGAACATTCCTCCGAAGGTGTTGAAGCATATGTTGAACACCAAATTATGACACGCCTCATCTCGCTTTAGACCGAACTGCTCCTCCGCCGCGTCCAAAGCCTCCTTGCCATACGTCCAGAAGAAATCGTACACTTTGTTATAATCCCCACGCACAAGCAGGAACGGCAGAGGGACCGCGTGGATGGTCACCTCCTCCAAGATCTTGGGCAGGACACCCGTGCTTGCAATGGGAGCGAGCTGAAGCCCAATCCACTTCTGAACATAAGTAGGCCCATGCGTTCCCAGACTGGCAGTCCCTGGATCTGCAGGATCTCTGTTCAGCACCGACCTGCACAGAAAATTAAAACACATTTGCAAATTCCCGCTGTTAAATTCAGCCTTGCCAGAATCGGCAAATTTTTTGTCAAGCTCCGCCCACAGTTCTCCTGTGGCCCGCTCGAACTCTGGAAACCATTTGGTTGCATTCGTCTTGAGTACATGGAAGCAGAAGTTCTTGAGCTTGGTATGATTTTCTTCAGAAGGGTCCAAATATGAGAGCACCCGGTAGCCGCCCGTAAAGTCTGTGCTCGGCATGTAGACGCCCGTGAAGACGTTCTTCTTTTCCACTTTACTCACATCGAAGAGTATGGGAAAGCTCTTGGCGTCCAGCAGGATTATGACGCGAGGATCGGGAAACAAAGGCGGCCCAGGCGGCATATTCACTCTGAATACGGTGCTCTTATATTTCTCAATGCGCTTTTTGAAGAAAGCATCTACCCCTTCACGAAATAGTCGAAGCGATCCGCAATGGCTCCGATTATGGGCAAGCCATAGCTTCCAGGGACCTTCTGTACTCCTTCATCGCTTGAAGAAGCCATGCTCAGCCTTCTTTCAACGCTGAAATCAAACAATAACTTCGTAATCTGAATACGATAACCCGAAACCGGCTTGGGTAGATCGGAACACCAACACAAGTATTTATATAGCTTTAAAAGTTGTTCGGGTTAAAAAAATCTCAAATGGTAACTCACCGATTCACCTCTACACTCCATCATTGAGTTTCAATTTCCGACTATTGAACGGAAAATGAATATATTAATCGTCTGAGTCTCTATTATTGAGAGAGGTGGGAAATAATATAAAACTCTCGCACGTTTCTATCGATCGTCCGCAATTTTCCTCGATTTTATTTGTTCATTTAAAACATTACCGACCGATCAACACCATCATCGTTGCCGCAAATATTAAAAAATGAATAATGATGCTCGTGGATGACACGGAAAGATGCCACATGTTATACAAAATTTACATGGGAAAGTTTCTAGGCTTAAATTTCACGCCTGTTATATTTTTATTCGAGGTAGAGAGTTGAATTTTTGACCAATTGTAAATGTTTATTTTTTTATTTTCAATTTTTTTGATTAAAAGTTGTCATAATTAGAGGGTCTTAGGAATTTGAGATATTTTAATTGTAAAGAAACAATTGTTGTTTCCATCTTCACTTAGTAATATAAAATAATATTATAATGTTTCTTTTTCATTTTTTTTAAATTTTAATTAAACAATTTAAATGAAAAAATGGTATTATAGTGGCATCATTTTTAACAATTGTAAATATAAAAATAAATAAAAAATATGGTATTATAGTAGCATCACTTTTAACAATTGTAAAAAAAGGGCTTTCTTATGCAACTAATTAAGTACAGTAAGTTTAGATTAACTAATTATGATAGGTATTAATGGAATTATGTTTAAATGGTAAGATAGTAAGATTCTCAAGATGAAGATCCATACTTGAATCTTCAAAGTGATATATATAGTTGAAATTGTAAGTGGCAACTCTTGGAATTTCATTGAGGCTTCTAGTGGATTAGAGTTGAATAAACGAATTCTAAGTTGAATATGTTGAAGGGGAGAATATTCCCCTTATGAAAGAAAGGGGACATAGATAAAAATGAACATCAAGTAAGGAAGGGTAATCATGTAAAGAAATATAGAAATAAATGAACACATGAAAACACATTAAACAAGACATAATCAAAAAAGTTAAAGCATAAAACTAGAAAAAGGGAAATATATACTCTATAACCTATAGGCATATGTGAATATATGTTATAGTGGTGCTCATAAATCATAGAATGAACTTCTTTTTCTACAACCCTTTTAGAAACTCTAACTATGAATCATCCATTAGATCATCATTGTTTCAAAATTCATTGATCCATTTTTCCATTTTTTTTTCGTTTCTTGCCCTTATAATTACATTTGTTTCTTCTTGATATTTCTATGTTTCCTTTCTCTTTCTTTAGTGTGCATCTATATTTTTTTTCTTATAAGAATAGTTAGAAGGCATGTATATATCAGAATATTTGTTAGAATTAAACTTTGGTTGTGCAAATTGAGGCTCTTTTGACTTTGAATAATTTTGATCTAAGCTCTTTTAAATCCTTACTAATTCTTCAAAATGTATCTTGTATAAATAATTCATATAATTATTTCTCTAATAAGGTACATCTTATGGCACTTTCACATTTATATGTTTGATGTAAAATAACTAGCACTAGATATTGACATCTTCTCAATTTTTAGCATTTTTTCTTCATTTATGAACTTAGTCCAGTGATGTAAAATAGAAGGAATGACTATACATTGTTCAATTTGTGACACCCCAAGTAATTCACCAAATCTATTAGAATATTGTATCACATGACATAAAATGTTTAAGTCCAATTAAGTTAACTCTTAAGTATGCAATAATGCATTCCAATGTGTTGATTGGCATTGGACATCTATCCTTTATAATGAAGCACAAAATGTGTATATTATGATCCCTAATATGATTATTAAATAGTGCATCTTCATAAAAAGGTGTTATACATTGGAGTACAAGATTAATAAGAAACTCAATAAGTGGCGAAGTATTGAAATTACCTATATAAAAATCCATTGTAATTAATTTTTAGGAAAGCCTCATTGGAAATTTTAATTAATGGTGAAGTAGGAGAGGAAGTTGTAGTATTATATCCAATATTTTACACAAAAATTTATCATGGGGTATTATGCTTATGGCCCCCTTTATCATTTTTAGCTTACATATCATGTACCTTAACACATATGAATGATTTGGAAATAGATTTGCATATAAATCAGTGATCTACTATTAGTTGGTGAACACTAATTTTTTAATATCATTCACCCCTTCAACCTTAATTATGCTTTTATCAATAATATCTTACACTTTACTCTTTAGACTAAAGAAAGTTTAAGTGTGATATCCTTTAACTCTATGATAGTTGCAATATATTTAATAATTATATGATTCAAGACGATGTCAATTAAGATCTAATGGATGAATGAGATTGAGTGTATTTAAATTAACACTCAACAAAATTTGAAATACATCATCCATAGATTCTTATACCTTATCAAGATTCCTAGACATATTTATTTCAAAAAGGAAAATGAGAAGTAGAAACCTAATGGGCATGTGTAAGAAGTTGGGTCCATAATTTATATTCAAATAGTGGAAGTGTTTCCTGATTTTCAAATGTTTTCATAGTTGGAATAAAAATTTGAAGCACTATACACATTAAATCTTTTAAAAGTTCTATAATATGAATGTATTATTTTGAGTCTAGTTTCCAAATATGTAATTTATTCGAATATCTAGGTGATACAAATTAATTTTTAATAGACATGTATAAAAACCACTTTTTAAAATTTATTTTTTTAGGACCATACCATGCACGTGTACATACACCATAATTTGACCTAAATAAAAGTGATTTTCTAGTTCCTTTTGGGTAAAGATGTGTAATAAACTGAATATTGATGAGATATTTTAATATAATTTTTTTCTACATATTTTTTATTACTTTTTTATTGACCCTAATTTATGTTTTTAAAAACCCTAATGTATAGACATCATAATTTGACCAAAACTAATCATTTTTTGATTTTTTTCATTGTGTAGATAATTTTTAATAGATTGATGGACCATATAATTCTTTTACAAAACAATTAACAAATTAAAAGTTAATAAAAATACAAAAGCCTATATTTTAGGTTTATGGACCAATTTTCTTAGAAATTAATTAAAAAATAGAAAACATAATCCAACCATTAAAAACTTACATATTTGAAAACTCTAAACATCGTGATCTATAATGAGTTTTAATTTCATAAACCAATTTTGAAAAAACCCCATCAACTATATTGCCAAACTTAGTTTTTCCTCTTGACATTGCCTTAGTCTTTTAGTTGTAAGTCTAAAGTTAAGGGTTGGGTTAATAAGCCTTTCCTTAGCCTAAAACCAAATAAAAAAGTGGGTTGGGATTTTAATTTTTTAGAATGGGTACTCGCTTTAAAAAAGGTACCTATTTTATTTTTAGAATGTTAAAATGAGTACCCATTTTAAAAAATAAAATGGGTACTCATTTAGGAACGAGATCCCGATCTGACACTCGGGTCCCCATTCATTTTGATGTTTTTGCATGAAACTTCCCCTCTTTGTGGACCCATCTTCTTGCACTTACCCTAATTCACATTTTATTATGATTTGACTATGAAGGTACATCTACCAAGATCAATAGTGTTGGAATTATAATCATATACACGATGAGAGATTTCTCATATGAGAGTAAGAGGTTGGTATATAATCTACAAGGGTAAACCCACAATAGTGAGTCCTAAAAATGCGCCACTAGCTTTTTCAATGTAGAAGTGGAAAAAAATTCAAAACGCCTTCATTTGAAGGTATTTTTTTGAACAAAGGTACCTTCGTTCAAAGATATTTTTTCAAACAAAGGTACCTTCGTTTGAAGGTATTTCTTCAAATGAAGATAATTTCCAAAATGGAAAAAGGGCACCTTCGAATGAAGGTCCCCTACTATTCATTTTATGAAAATTTCCATAAAAGGAAAAGAAAGGGACCTTCAGTCAAATGTCATTTTTTCCATTTTTAGAAATTATTTATGACATTTTCTTAAAATATTTTTTGGCATAAATGACATACCTTTGAATGAAGTTCCTTTGATACCTTTAAACAAAGGTACTAGAGGCCCTTCAATGGCCTCTTCCCTTTCATGTTTGAAATTTTGCTCAAAATTTTTACCTTCAAACTTTAGGTTGAACCATCAAATGAAATCAACCAAAAAGGATATTTGGAAGTTTGTAGCACTCAAAGTAAGCTTTCCAACATTTATAAATTATATTTAATTTGATTATTATATTTATTTTTCATTTTCTAGTGAAGATATGTTTTTCAACAATTGTAAAGGTCTATGTTCTACACACATGGAAAATAATAAAATGAATTAAAAATATTTAAAAAATATATGCACTAGGTATGAATGTTCTTATTTCAAGAAAAAATGAGAAGTTAATTTAGATAAATACAAGAAATGTTATGTGTCATTGAAGTAACCTATATTTGGATTGGTTAATCTCACTTCAAAAAGATATTAAAAAGATATGCAATATAAAATTATGAAAAAAGTTTGTGCATTATATATTAGTGTTATGAAACTATATTTATAAATTTATAACTGTATCCTTTCTATAAATAAATATATTCTTTACTGAAGTAACACCAATTCTTTAAAATACTACAACTATAATAAATAAATGATTTAAAGTTATGTAAAAAAATCATAATTCTTTTTTAATTTTTTAAAAGTATATTTATAATCTATAGAAAAATATGAAATGTCACTAGTTCACACCATCTTCAAATTTTTAATGGTTTTAATGATTTTAGGAGTATGGGATATGGTGGAATGGGTGAAGAGAGGCTGGGAAGTAAGAGGTATGGACATATAGGGAAATGGATTGGCAATAGCATGAGAGGTATGGCTATGGTTTGGGATCGGGAGATGGTATGGACTATGTGAATGGAAGGTGTAATAGTAGTGGCTATGTAAGTAATAGGGTAGATGAGGATAAAATTCTAGAAGGGATGTATGTACTAGGATGGATAATGAAAGGTGGAGTGTAATGTTTGATAAGTCTTGTTGGGGATGAAAGCTAAAGGGGAAGGTGTTGGGAACAATGAAAATAGTAGGATACATTGGGGTTAATGGTAGTGGTAGAAGTGGGGTTAGAAGAGAAGAATGGGTTGGATACAATATTATAAAGATTCATTTAGGATTCATGATGTTGTAAAATTTATGTTTCATAAAGGTACTATACTAATGTGATATAGAAAATAATTGTCAATCATGATGAGAGTAAGCTCATTTTAATGCATCTATAAAATCTTTCCTTATTAGTCATATATCTTGTTGGCCTACATGTGCATCATGCTCATAATCCTCTTGGTCATAAGTTGTTCTCCATATGACCACCACCAAAGATATCATTGTCATTGGAATGGGAAACCATATCAAGGTTTAAAGATGCAATCATATTAGAATTTTAGATGAATTTCATTGCATAAATGAATGTTGTTAAATACCAAGGTATTATAATAAGTCACACAAACATGTGCCAAGTTAGTTTCGAATGCCTAATGGAAAATGCAAGAGTTTGGAAATTTTAATTTGAGACTCAATCTTGAGTCCCTTGAGACTGAAATCAAGTGTCACAAGATTGACCCAAGGCAAGGAACTACAAATCTGAAGATTAGGAGCATATACATGAAAGTCTAGGTTGATAATAGATCAAATGTGTGAAAATTGTTGCAAATAAAAGTTGACATAAAGATCAAATGTATGTGAATATTTATATGTAGGAGTAAATGAAGATGAATAAAAATCTAGAAATGAATATAACTTAACATAAATTGTAGCACTTATCAATATTCTATTATATTAAGTCGCCCCATCAAAATAAACCTAAAAACAAATAAAAATTTAACATAAATATGCAAAATTCACCATTAAAATTGATAAGAAAAAATTAGCCCATAGATACCGGCTCGTTCGCTTTCAATCAGAGTACTCAAAACGTTGGAAAATTGTTTTAAACGAGCATAATTTCAATATTCAAATCACAGGCATCTGTAAAAGTTGACAACGTGCATTATAACCCTGTTTTTTAAATCCAAGTTGATATAACGGCTCCCAGACTAAACAACGCACGTAAAACAGTAGTGGCCAGTCTACACATAGTTTTCATCTACGGATGACTCGGTAGGTGCATTTTTAAAATGAAAGATCTTATCCATTTATGGGTCTTGTGACACCTTCGACATTAATTAGGGAAAACAGTTCTTGAAAAACAGAAATGCCAGCACGTAGAATCTTTTGCTAGGTATAGGCAATGACATATTGCCGCCCGAGGACGCTTCCTTCCAAAAGTTTCCACCGACTGCTCAGATCCCACTGATCCGCTGCGCACATGTGAAAAACAAGGCTTTCAGTTTCACCCATCCGTATCAGTAAAACCAGCCTTCCCGGTAGTTCTGTATATCCTGCAGCCTGTCTGATCTGAAATAGACTTTAAGACAGAGAAAATACCGGTTGGAAAATTTAATGGTACATCATGATCACAACGGGAATTACTCATCGCATTAATGAATATTAATTAATCGACCCACGTACCTATGACGGCATGGATAAGATAGTCAGCATTCAGATTAGGATAGAGAGCCAGTTGCAGTATGAAAGATTAGTCGAGGAGAATGCTCGCAAAAGTGACGCCATTTTTCGTTATCTTTCCGGTGAGGAATTAAACACGTTGCCCTGAAACGAACAGAAGCCATTACCGTCGAAGCTCGTTCGTGTATGTATAAATAGACATGGGGAG